>JAJPUD010004266.1:0-90861 GCA_023553655.1 Myrmecobius fasciatus
GACAACATTTTCCCCTCTAGTTCTCTTTTTCATATTATCAAAGTAATATCTATTTAATTATACCCCCAAACTTTGAGTATCCCCCTAGTAGAAATAAAGTTCTCAAGAGACCTTTCCTTTTTACCTTTTTATGCATCTCTTGAGTTCTGTGTTTGGGTGTTGAATTTTTTGTTCAGATCTGGTCTTTTCATTAGAAATAGGTGAAATTCACCTATATCATTGAATGACCATCTTCTTCCCTGGAGGATAATGCTCATTCTAGCTGGATAGGTTATTCTTGGCTGTAATCCAAGTTCCTTTGCCCTTCGGAATATCTGGTTCCATGCCCTTCGATCGTTCAGTGTGGAAGCTGACAAATCCTGTGTGATTCTAATTATTGAACCTTGGTATTTGAATTGTTTCTTTCTAGCTGCTAGCAGAATCTGTTCCTTGGTGCTATAGTCCTGAAATTTAGCCACGATATTCCTTGGGGTCTTAATTTTGGGGTTTCTTTCAGGAGGTGATCGGTGAATTCTTTCAACGGTGATTTTGCCCTTTGATTCTACAATCTCAGGGCAGTTTTCTTTCAGGATTTCTTGGAAGCTAGTGTTTAGATTCTTTTTTTCATCATGGCTTTCAGGAAGTCCAATAATCCTTAGATTGTCTCTCCTAGATCTATTTTCCAAGCCAGTTGTTTTTCCTAGGAGATATTTCATATTTTCTTCTAATTTTTCATTTTTTTGTTTTTGTTTGACTGATTCTTCAAGTCTTAGTGAGTCATTCACTTGCATTTGTTCAATTCTTATTTTTAAAGTGTTGTTTTCTTCAGTTACCTTTTTAAGCTCCTTTTGTAACTGGCCAATTTGTTTACTGCACTCTTTTTCCACTTCACTAATTTTATTTCTTAATAAATTGGTATCTTTTTCATATCTCTTTTGCAAGGCATCATATCCTTCTTGCAAGATACTGTATCCTTCTTGCACTGATTTCAGTTTATTTTCCCATTTATCCTCCAGCTCTCTTTTGAGGTTCTTTATGCAGTCTTCCAGAAAGGCCTTTTGAAAAGGGGACCAGTGATGGTCCTGGCTGATGTTCTCTGGATTTTTGTCTAAAGGAACCTCTGGCTCTGGGGTCGTTTCTTTGCCTTGATAAAAGCTGTCTATGGTGAGAGCTCTCTTTTGCTTCTTCATCATATTTTTTTTTTTTTAGACAGCGTGGATATCTCTTTAAGGTAGGGAAAAAAAACAGCGGCTGCAAAAAGCTTTGCCCTGGGGCACTTTGGTGAGTTGACTTAAGGTGCTGGGCCGGTGGGGGCTAGGACTAAGTCTGAATTACTCCTTAAACAAGGCAAGTCTGCCAGAACACCTGCCCCCAATCAGGGCAGAGTGTCCCGAGTGCCTCAGATAAACTCCAGGTGTTTGGAATTTGGAGTTTGGAATTTCTTCCAAGATGAGCTGAGCTGAGTCCCACCCTCACTTCCGGCCTGCACAGTTGTCGTCTATTTATCTCTCTGTCCGAGTCCGACTAACCTGATATGAAGTTATCCAGAGAGCTGTGCCCAAATATTTCTGAGTTCGTTGACTTGAAGATCAGTTCAGAGGCTTATTTTATTGTTGATTTGAGAGAAGATCGGAGGAGAGGCAGAAAGTCACCTTTTCACTCCACCATCTTGGCTCCGCCCCCCTAGATATGGTTTTAATTTCATCATCTGAAAATTGTCTGTTCATATCCCTTGACCACTTATCTATTGAAGGGTGGCTTGAATTCTTATAAATATGAGACAATTCTCTATATATTTTAGAAACAAGGCCGTTATCAGAACCCTTAAATGTAAAGATGATTTCCCAATTTGATGCTTCCCTCCTAATGTTGTCTGCATTAGTTTTGTTTGTACAGAAACTTTTTAACTTAATATAATCAAAATTATCTATCTGGTGTTCAATTAAGAGTTCCAGATCTTCTTTCGACATAAACTTATTCCATCTCCACAGATCTGAGAGGTAAACTATACTACATTCCTCTAATTTGCTTACAATATCACTATATATATATCATGAACCCATTTATATCTTATCTTGGTATGTCGTGTTAGATGTGGGTCAAGCCCTAATTTTTTTTTTTGGGGGGGGAGGAGGCAATTGGGGTTATGTGACTTGCCTAAGGTCACACAGCTAGGGAATGTTAAGTGTCTGAGCCCAGATTTGAACTCAGGTCCTCCTGACTTCAGGGCTGGCGCTCTATCCACTGTGCCACCTAGCTGCCCCAAGGTCAAGCCCTAATTTCTTCCACACTAGTTTCCAATTTTCCCAGTAGTTTTTGTCGAATAGTGTGTACTTATCCCAAAAGCTGGGGTCTTTGGGTTTGTCAAACACTAAATTGCTAAAGTTATTGCCTAGATTGTCCTGATTTCCTATCCTGTGCCACTGATCGACTGCTCTATTTCTCAGCCAGTACCAAATGGTTTTGATGACCGCTGCTTTATAATATAGTTTTAGATCTGGTACAGCAAGGCCACCTTCATCTGCCTTTTTTTTCATTAATTCCTTTAAAATTCTTGACCTTTTCTACTTAATTCTTTCTGTGATATAAATGAAGTTTTAATTTCTAATCTGACAATCTAATCAATCTAATCTAATTTAATCAAAACAGAGAAAGAAAACTATGGACATATAATATCTCTAACGAATGCACTGAGGCAAAAATTATAAATACAATATTAGAAAGCATACTAGAGTGACATATGACAAAACCGTAACGGGATGATTTTATATCAAAAATACATTGGTTAAATATCAAGAAAACTATAAACACAATTTACCATGTTAACAGCAAGAAAAAGAAAAAATCACAAAATTAAGTCAAGAGGTACAATAAAAGATTTTGACAAAAAAAAATACTTATTCCCATTAAAATGACTTGGAAAGCACAGAAATAAATCTGAAATCAAGAGGTAGGATTATCTATAATGGAGATAAACTATAAGTCTTTCCAACAAGCTCAGGAATAAAGTAAGAATATCTGATATCATCATTATTATTTATTATAGTCCTAGAAATGCAAACTACAGTAATAAGAAAAAGAAATTAGAGAAATAAGTACAGGCAGTGAGGAAATAAAATTATTGCTTTTTGCAGATGATTTCATGGTTTATTTTGAGAACCTTGAAGAGTCAACTAAAAACCTAATTTAGACCATTAAGAAACAGGTCCCTTTCTATGGTTGGCTCCAACTCTCAAGTTATGATTTTATCATATTTATCCATCAAGGTTCTCATAGAAAAGGAATTTATTGTCTACTGTCTGACTATCCCTATTCTACCCCTTTCCTGCAGATTAAGTCTTAGGAGAAAAACTGAGGTGTTATATAATTCTAGTCCATTCTCCAGAACTATAGTCCATGGGAACAATCCCTGTGGAAATAAGACCTGTAGATACTCAAGCCATTGTTATTAGAAAACCAGAAAATAAATTTCTAATCATTAAAGTTCTTATCATTAAATGGTTCAGCAGATACAGTTTTATCCATGGATAAAAGAAGATGTATTACCATATGCTTTGCTACTGCACATTTCTTTATGACTTATAGCTTAAAGCTCTTTAGTATTTTCTCACTATTAGAATATGAGCTCCTTGAGAGCCTGAACTATGTTTTGATTTTCTTTTTACATACTTTGCACATAGGAAGAGGCTTAATACATTTTTTTTTCATTCATTCATGCTTTAAAACCCCGTTCAAATGGCACATTGTTTAAGAAGCCATTCTTAAACTCTCATTATAATGATCTCCACACATTAAATGACAAAATCCAAAAACAAATTTTAAAAAAGTTCTTTCCTTTTGGTAAAGAGGTGGTAAACTGTGGAATGTTGTATATATTGCCGGACAGGTTTTGGGGAAAGTTAAAAATTCTTATATTTTTGCAGTGGAAAGAGTTGATTAACTCATATTTCTTTTCTTTTTTTTATTATTAAAACTTTTTATTTGCAAAACACATGTATGGGTAATTCTTCAACATTAACCCTTACAAAGCTTTCTGTTACAAATTTTCCCCCCTACTCCCCACCTCTCCCCTAGATGGCAGGATATCCACTACATGATTAACTCATATTTCTTTAATTATATGTGTTCTGGAGCATTTTTTCCCCCCACATTAGCTATGAATAGCTTAGATTTTTTGCTAATTTCAATTTGTTATTGTGGTTCTTGTCATTCCCTTTCAAGGTCAGTACTTTGTGTTTTTCTTGGTTAATTTTAAGACAACTTTATTCCCACAGGGTTGACTTCCCCTTTAGTTTCTACCCCCTTTTCCCAACTGCCATTTAACTACCTTTTGATCTAGTTTTAGAGTTTTACTTAGTTTATTGATTTTTCTTTCTTATTTTTATCTAATTATCTAATTCTTCTCTCTTTCCCTCCCTGTCTCAGCTGTTAACTAAAATTCTCTCCCCCATCTTCAAACTTCTTTTGTTTGTGTCCTATTTCGTGTAGTCTATTGCTGTTCGTCCCCAAGATCGTTTTCTTTCCCATTTGCGTGCAACTTTCTCTCATCAATTCTTTCAAATTTCTCTTTTTTTGAGGTAAAATATTGTACACAGAAGCACAACACTTCCTCATTAGAAATGTTCTCTTATGCTCCAACAGATTTAACTGACTGCAAATTTTCTATTTCTCATTACAAGACATATTTGTAACCCTCATGGAAATGATCTGCATTGGCACTTTTCCCCCCTACTGAATGAAAATCTCCAATTTCTTTCCTTGTTTCAAATCTGTCCTTTTCCAAATAATCCATTCTCTTGTAGTCACTTTCCTTGCTGAGAGACTACAGAGATTATTTTCTTTTCATTCTTTGTTTAACAATTAAATCGATTAGGATACATCACCCATTCTGTTGCATCTTTCAGTTTTCCTTTTTCCCTATATGTACCCTCCCATTCTGGATTTAGTCCCACAAAATACATTTATTTATCTGTAGGGAAGATTGAGGGTTTAGTCTAATCAGATCTGCTCCTCTACCTTAATTAATTTAGTTTTTCTAAATACTGCTTTCATCATTAGTTCCTAACGTATCTTTATAAAAGAAATTTCTTAATGGTCTTCCATTATTTCTTAAAAACAAAAACACACCCAAATGCCTCTAGTTTTCTAATAGTCTCTAAAGATGGGGTTATTTATTACTTATTCTTTCGTAAGTAATTGTTTACCTTTCTTGTATTTCTTCATCACTACCCTCTGCCCTGCATGATCATTTCTCTCCCACTCCCAACCACCATCTGCTTTCTCTATTCTCGGTATATGCTTTACTAATACACCCTTCTGTAATGGTAAATAAAAGCTGCCCAAAGGAGCTCTGATTACTTTTCTCCTGAGTCAGGATGTTATTCATAGAGGCAAAACACTTCTAAGAAATAGGGACCAAATTCCTGCAAATTATATTTTTCTTCTCCATCCTCCATCTCCCTAAAATGTTCTCCAAAAGTATTCTCTACCACCAATGAATTGGGATTTCCACCTTTTTCTCTTAGTAATGAGCTTTCTCATCTTACTTATTCCTCCATATATAGCCCTTTTTAGTCCTAAGAAACCACAGGAGTTAACCCCCCCCCCATTTTTTTTAAACTACTAATTTGATTAAAGTACATCACACAACTCTTCTATCTTCTTTCTTTCACTCTTATGCACTAACATATTCTGCCCTTTAGACCAACAAAGAAATGATTCACCTCTAGATAATGGGATATAGTAAGTCTTAGTCTGAAATTTCAGGGCTATAATTCCATCCATTTGCTCCATGTATGTTCCCCTTTTGGTTCTTTCTCTTATGTACTTTCAAGAAGAAATCTCTTTCTGGTTCCTGTTGTTATTTTTTAAATCATAGATATCTTTCTGGTTTCCCTCCCTTTTTCCCTCTCCCTCTCACCCTGATCCCAGGGTTACCTTTTTTTTTTTTTTGATTGCTGAATGGTTTGCCATTTTTTTTTGTTTCTATTACCCGAGTTGTTTGCAAAGCAAACAATTGGCTTGTGTCTGAAGTTTTATCTTTATTTCAAAAAATCCTTCAAATAATTTACTTTTATTGATCAAACATATTTTTGATTGATGTTTCAGCTCAATTTTACATCACTTAAAAGTTGTATTTTAAGTTCCTTTGTTTTCCCAAACACACTGTTCCATTCCCTTATGTGGTTTCTGTTGGGAACAGATATCAATTCGATTTGAATTTCCTTTTCTTTATATCTGAAATTCTTTCTTCTGGTCACTTACAGAATTTGCTCTTTGTCATTCAAACTGAATTAACCAATATGTGTTTTGGAATTTACATTACAAGTTTTTAATATTTTTTTCTTCTGGAAGAGAAGTATGAATTTTTAAAAATTGATACTCTATTTTCTATGTCCAGAAGTTCAAGGTATTAAATTTCTTGTATTATTTCATACGTTGAAAATAAAGGATTTTTTTTTTCTTGCTTTTTTTTGGAGGGAGATGTATCTCTTTCTTTATGCATCCTGTATTTTATGTCCATGTTTTTTCTTATATGCAGATTATTTGTTTTTTTTTAATGTTAGAACTTTTTGCTTCTTTGAGAATGTCCTTCACTTTTGTGTATTTGCATTTCCAATTAGTTTTTTCTCTTTGTTTCTTTAGAGAGACTGTCAATATCAAATTTTCTATTCTGCCAACTTTTTGTGGTGGACAGGTCATAAAGTCCATTCTCTCAAGTCTTGTTTCTCTCTTGAACCAAATGGAAATATCCTGCGAGATACCATGCTCTTTTGGAAATGCATGATTCATTTTAATCTTTTTTGCAATTATCCAAAGATGTTTGGACTTATTAAGATGCTCTGCATGGCATCTCTTCTCTTATTAATGTCTTCCTTGTTGATTTATCTATGTGTGTCCAAGGTTTTTAACTTATTTTCTTTTCTTCCTGATATCTTTAGAAATTTCAGTCATTTTTTCCTTTCAATACTTATTGCTCACTTTCTAATTCCTTCCTTTGATGGTGGATTGGACTTCTCCTCTCACACTGGGGAATTCACTTTTTGTCAGGCATGGTCCTTGCCTCCAGTGACTTCTGGGAGTACAGTACTAGGTCCCACTGAATGACAGTCTTTAGTTATTTAGGCCTGGTGGAGCCCTATTCTTTTTATATCCTCTTCTCTACACACACACACCCTACCACACATACACACACCCTGCCCTCTCCCCCCCCCCCCATGCACACACACACACCCTGCTCCAGTACACTCTATTTTTAAATTCTCTGACTGAATAGTGCAATTGCTGCTCCAAAGAATGTTTCTTCTCAATCAGGGTCAGGAGGGGCAAAGAGGAAGCAAAGAACTGAGTTTTTCTACTTGCTGTCACATAATAGTGTCATGAAGGCAAAGTTGGGGCGTGCTGGCAAAGCCTACATCAGCAGGAAGAGAACTGTTAAGTGGATCCCATAGCATAAGCTAATGGGTACTTGTGTAGTTCTGCCAGAGTCTAGGGGTTAGTGATGAAGTGGATCCCGTTACATGACAAGGATTAGCCTTCTCCAATGTTAATTCATCAGGCTCTTATTTTTAAAGAGTTCTTGATATCTAAGACTATGGAGATAGTTGCAATTACTTTATCTTGTATTATTGTTTTTACATTTTGAGAAGTCACAGGAATTGCCGAAAAGGTTACTTAGTCTTCCATATTTTTAGTTATTTGATTTTTTATTTCCTCAAGAAAATCCCAGATTTTAGAGTAAAAAGGCATATTACAGGTCATCTAGGCTAATACTTCATTTTACAGTTAAGTAAACTATGTCCCATTAAGGATAAATCACTTGCTCAAAGTCACAGAGATAATTAAATGACAGAGACAGGACATAGAACTCAGATCCTCTAATGCTGTTGGTATGGAGGACTCACCAGGCAAGAATCAGAATATAATCACAAATAACTGCTAAAAACAAAGTCAATTAAAAAACATTTTAAAAAGTATAACTAAATAAAGGGGAACCTTTTTTAGCATTGAGCTTTGTAGTCTCTAAAATTAACTTAAAAACTCTAACCTGCCTTTTAAAAGACTTTTTTTTTTGCAACTTAGCTAAAAAACAAGATTCGCAAACTATAGCATATGAAAATTATAAAAATCTTTACTTGAAAAAGGAAAAACATTCAGAGATCACCTTTTGAAGGAGGATTGTATCACTGAACAGATTACATTAATGCCATAAAGAATTTTCTCTATTTTTACTTAATTGCACTGTTGGCTTGACAAGCACAGCAGACCATAATTTATAATCTGAACATATTGGCTGGCACACACCACAGCACATCTGGACTTTGTTAGACAACTTTTAGCTTTGTTTTCTTGTATTGGCCCTCTCTCTCTCTCTCTCTCTCTGAAAAAGCCTCCCCAATGACTGCTTTGCCATGAATAAGTCAGAGAGACAAACTATCCTAGAAGGTGTATGTAAGTGTGTGTGTGTGTGTGTGTAAATTGGGACCACATTAGATAAGGACCCCCACTTTTTAAATCCCTTCTCCATCTCCATTCCATGATGAAAATGGCCCCACGTGCATGCCGACAACCAATCAGGATTCAGCTGTTCCATTTATTGAAAAGTCTACTTCAAGTTAATTCTGTGTTAGGATTCTGTAAGGAAATAATCTTTAGATTGAGGCACATCCTTACAATTCAAGTCGAGGAGTTTTAAATTAAAACAACATTGATGCCATAGCCTTTTCTTAAAATGCTTCTCTCTTATCCAAGCTTTAAATACATGCTCTTCAAAAAATTAAAGAACCAAAAATGTCTCTGGCAGAACTCTCCTTCCTTCTCTTATATAAACCCAGATGCACTGTGAGTGGGTAGGATTGTGAAGCCATGCATGGGAGAGAAAAAAAAATCTCCACATGGGGTTATGAACCACAGTTTAAGCTGGGTTCTACAATCTGGAGGGAATCATCACTGATTTCCTCAGGAATGCTTCATCTTTATCCTCGAATGGGCAATACACTTATAAGATTTTGGGGACATTCATATATACTGGGCATATATTAATTTAGATTTGACAATTACCATAAGATAATTAAATTTAGAATTTTGTAGGTAAATTGAGAGGCAGTTTCCTGTCCAACATACAAAAACTCCTTTAGAATTCCTTCTTTCAAAGTTGCCTACTACTCTCTACGACACCACTTTCCAGTAACTCAGGCTCATCTCATGAGTCATCCTTGGCTCTTTACCCTCTTCTTCCCTACATCCAATTTGTTTTCAACTCCTGTTAGTTCTGCTTTCGTCACATAGGTAGGATATGGCTTTCCACTCCTCTCATGTTATGATCACTTTGATTCAGGATCTCATCTCTTCATACAATAGCCTATTCTAGTCCATCCTCCAATCACATATCATACCAATTTTCCTGAACCACGGATCTGACCATTTCACCCTACTACTTCCAATCAATAAATTACTTTGATTTCTTACCACCTCTAGGCCCACATATTAAGTACCATGTTTGGCACTTAAAACTCTTTACAAACTGGCCCAATGCTACCTTTCCAATTTTGTCACCATTTACTAACCCTTATGTACTCAATTATATATTGAAAAGATCCTCCTGACAGTTCCTTATACAAAATACTCCATCTCCCAACTTTAGGCATTTTCCTTGCCTGTTCCTCATGCCTATAATGTTCTACTTCATCTCTATGTCCTGTTTTGCAAATCTCAGTTAAATTCCCATCTTCTATAAAAAGACTTCTTAAACTTTTTTGGCTCATGACCTTCTTTTGCCTGAGAAATTTTTACATGGCCCTCGGTATATATGTATATAAAACAGATACACAAATCAAAAAATTAATGACAATGTCACAATTTTGAAACTCTTGTATTCAGCTTATGAATCGCCACATGGGGTCATGAACCATAGTTTAAGCTGGGTTCTACAAGAAACTTTTCTTGATTTTCTTTAATGCCAGTTCTTTCCCTATGAGAGGTTCTCCAATTTGCCATATATGCGTGTATGTGTGAATATACATACATACATACATATATATATATATAATAATTGTATATAGGTGTATATAGATTTCTGTTTGTTGTTTCCACTATGAATCTGTGAGCTCTCTGAGAGCAGGGACTGTTTTGGGCATTTTTTTGGTATAATGCTTAGTACATGGTAGATATTTAATAAATGCTTGCTGACTTGTGGCTTGACATTACATACATACCAGTATGGAATAAGGATAGTTCATCTATTAAGCTTTGCTCTTACTTCATGAGAGCAACTTCTTTTAGTCAATATTTTTTTTTTGGTTATTTTATGATGTCTTTTGTTCTTTATACTACAAGAATTTTCTGTTACTTGATAATGCCTCCCTCACCCATTAGAATCCTCCTTTTTAGCAAGGGAAAACAGTGAAGCAAAAATATAAAAATTGGAAACAAATATAGTAATATTCTTATTATGCACCATTTTAATGACTTCTATAAGCTAATGGAAATACATGGCAAATTAAAAAGGCCTGATATTTGTTTCACAACTATCCTAAAATCAGATAATTCTACTTATTGTTAGAGATAATTTTATGATATTGAAATTTTCCTTGTATGTAAATGAATCCTAAGTGTTGTATATGCCATTTTATGGAAGAGATATCTTTGGGGTTATAAAATTATTAAGTAAACTTTTGACCACATTTAATATTGGTCTTCAAAATGGAAAAACAAATTTATAGTACAAATATTCGATGAAAAGCACAACTGTTTGATCACCAGTATCCCCCACAATGGAAGAAAAGAAATTCTGGAAAAAGCCTTGTGGTTTTAATTTCTTCAAGTGGAAAAAAAAAGTAATGTGATTAGAAAAGGATAGGGGATAATGATAGAGAAAAGGACAGAGTGCATAATGTGATAGTAAGAGAATGGTCTAAGCAGTGAACAAAATCAAAGGAGATCTCAGATTGTCCTTTGCCTCTCTGATGTTTACAGGTGAAAGGCTTTAGGTAATCCTGGGCACAAAATTTTGAAAGCGATGGTGTTAAAGTTGGGTTCAATATTGCCTATCCCGTTACCATTCCAGAATCCACCTAATCTCCAAGAATTATAAATCCTTTTACAATAAAAGTTCTCTTCATGCCTGATATTGTTGGATGTGAATCTTAATTTGTGTGTGTGTTCTAGGACCTTTTCTGACAGTCTGGTGGAGTTTTTGGATTCCTTTTCAGAATAATGTTTTAAAATGGATAAAATAAAATACAAAGGCTTACAAAGGAAATCAATATATTGAAATACTGTTCAAAATAATTTTGAAAAAAGTTAATGGACCCCAAGTTAAGAGTCCCTGTTCTAGAGTATACAGAGAGGGTTATGAGGTACCTGGAGATTCTCCTATGCTTTTCTAGAAAACTATACATATCACAACCACAGAAAAGAGATCTGTAATAAAGATGAGCTCATTTGTTTACAAAGGCCAATTTGATAATTAGAAATGAACAATTTAACAAAACAAGGCACTTTAAACCATGGGGTGGGTGGGTGGGAAGAAATATTTTAGTGGTGCTATAGACTGTAAAGGTGAGGCCGGGTTATGATGAATTAAATATATTATTGCAAAAATGACATTTTCTAGGACAATTTAATGTCTGGAATTCCTTTAATGGAAAAACGCATTGCACTGAACAACACAAAAGCAAATAAAGATAACACACTGATGATATTACGGCTTTAATATTTAAAAAAAAAAGGGAGGAAGGGAGGAAGGGAAAGAGGGAAGAAGAGATGGAAGAAAGGAATGGAAGGGAAGGAAGGGAGGGAGGGAAGGAGAGAAGGAAAAAATGAAAGGGAGGGAGGGAAAGAAGGGAAGGAGGGAGGGAGAGAGGGAAGACAGACATATCCTGGAATGAAATGTAAACATATTTCTAGAGGCCCTTTCTTAACTTGGTTCCCACCATGTCTTTAATCATACCTGCTGTTTCAGCTGCTGCACCAAACGATCCTTTTCACGTTTCAATGCAGCTACCTCATCTTGGGTCTTCTTCTTGGAGGATGAAAGCTCCAGAAGAGCTATGTTTGCATCTTTTTCACTGATTGCAGCAAGGAGAGCTTCCTGCCTACAAAATAAAGTATAGAGGCTAATAATATTCTGAACAGCACAAGATTCCCCTTCCTCCCCACTTCCCAAACAATCGATCATTTGGAATGGTTGCAAAACCATCACTTGAATGTGCTGGGACTTAAGCAAACACTGTTTTGCATTATATGCTACATAAAAATTTAGTCTTGATAAGTTATATTCTGTGATTCTGCATGACTCAGTAGTCACGGAATTATGGAGTTTATTTCTAAGTAACCAAAATGGTCGTCCTAGTGAACAAGTAAAAAGATAAAGTTGCTTCACTGTTCAAAATTTCATTGGTTTTTTGCTGCCTCCCATATAAAGATCAAATTTCTTAGGCTGGCATTATTAGGCTATAATTCAAAATACTCTATGAATACATAGTTTATCATTGTAAAAAGAATTATTCATAATTTGGGGAAGAGTTCTTTGTGAATGATGCCCCTTATTTCTTATTCTTTGTGAATGATGCTCCTTAAATATAGAATGCCCTTCCTTTCCCACTCCCATGAACATTCTATTTGTACATCTTTCCTATACCTATAAAGTGCGAGCCAGAAGAGATTTCAGTGATCACCTACTCCAATCAATACCAGATAAAATTTAGGGATTTAGTTGATGAACACATTTAATATTCATTAGTGTAATATAAATATTTATATAACATGACAACAAAGTAATCATTAAGATTCTGCTCAAATAGCTCCAATGAGACTCCTAATGCAACTAACTATTTCTGGACAACTCTGTTACAAATTTTTATTGACATCAAGCTTAAATAAACTTCATGTACCTGTCTCAGAACAGTACAATTTTTTAATGTTGACATATTCTAATTTGTATTATTTTTGTGTATATTTCTTAATTTTTCCCACAATCTACTTCGCAAATCATAAGCATCTTTAGGGGAGGATCTTTATTTTATTTTATTTTTTCTTCTTATACAGTACTTAGGACATTACATAAATCAGGATGTAAATGAAACTGCCCTTTCAAACAAAGTTGTTATTTCTGGATAAAAATGTAAAGAACTAGCTTGCCTAATGTCATTAACTGGTTTTAAAAAACCATATTATACAATAGTTAATGTTACAGAAATAATATTTATGTGGACAAAGTAAGCAATAGACAGGAAAAAAAGAATGTTTTCCAAAAGAGCTATTGCTGCTAAGTATCACATGATAGCTCATAATATTGATAACCATGCAATTATTACCGTGGACAAATAATATTTAAGTGGTGTTTTGGACTGTAAAGATGAGGCCTAATTATTATGAATTAAATATATTACTGCAAAAATGACATTTTCTAGAGCAATTTAATGTCTGGAATACCTTTAATGGAAAAACTCATTTTAAGTGAACAACAAAGAAATAGATAAAGATAATACAATGACAATATTAATGCTTTAATATTAAAAAAAAATACAGTGAAGAAAATGATAAAGGTAAAGAAGTCAATGGAAAGCCACCAAGAGGGTCTCTTGCCTTCAGTATCAAGGATGTTATGGTCTTAGATCAATAATATGAAATAAATAACTATTAATTCTTTGGAGCGCAAAGCATAACTAAACTGAGAAATAAATAATTATAAAGCAGGAAATGCAGAACCTAAACTAATAGATTTAGATATAATTGGGCTTGAAAGTTTTAATTATTATGATTATTTTTTGGCAATATAAACTGTTACATATTTATCTCTACCACACATTTCCTTCCAGTGAAAGCATTTTGTAGCTGCTTGAATGAAAATGCAATATTGCAACTGAGCTCTAGAAAATCTTCAATACTCATATGGAAAAAGTCAAAGACAAATTGCAAATACAAATTAGAAAAACAGCTGTTTCTTCTTGAGATATTAAAAGTAATCTTTCCTTACCTGATATATATATATATACAAATTTACACTTAGTTAACTTTATCTAGCAAGGTTTATTTTTTTAAAAAAAATTTAAACATCAAATAAAATGAGCCTTGCCATTACAAGTAGAAAAGAAAAGACAGTTTATGAATCAGACATGATTGTTTATGAAAACTGAGTCTGTCACAAGGAAATTTTTTATTTTAAAAAATTCAAAATGTAACAACTTTCAAAACTATTTGACTAATTTCTGACCTTCTATATGTTATCTTCTGTGCATTAAAAAAAATTAAATGCTTTTTTCCCCTTCCTTATTGAAGGAAAAGAGTCCTATCATTAGTCTCCCTTTCCTTCCCATCTTGATCCAAAATTAAAACAAAATAAAATCCTTGTAACAGATACACAGTCTGACAAAACAAAATCCCACATTGGGCATGTCAAAAATATGTCTCATTATGTACCTTGAATCTAATTTTCCTTTATCATAAAAAGAAGATGATTTATCTTAAAATCATGTACGATCATTGTACTGATCAAAGTTTTTGTATTTACAATGTTGTTCAATAAATTGTTCTCTTGAATCTGCTCTCTTTAATTTATATTAGTTCTTACAAGTCTTGCATGGTTTTTTTGAAAGTATCTTTCATTATTTCTGGGGATAATGATATTCTACTCCATCCATATTTCATAGTTTAACAATTCTTGAGTTGATGAGCACCTCCTTACTTTTCAGTTCTTTGCTAACTAAAAAAGAGTTGCTATAAAAAAATTTTGATATAAAAACATTTGTGTATATGGATCTTTTCCCTATTTATTTGTGGTAAAGAGGCCTAGTTGTGTTGTTGTTATTATCATTATTATTAAAGAATATGTGGGTTTGTGAATTATGGTATGCAGTGCAAAACTGCTTCCCAGAATGACTGAATGTATTCACAGCTCTACCAGAAGTGAATCACTGTACCTATTGTCCTATATTCCTCAAATAATTTTATGTTTTCATTTTTTTTTTTACCTTTGTCAGTCTGATGTGTGGGAGGTGGAACCTTAAGTTGTTTTGACTTTTTCAAATAACTAATAATTTGGAGCATTTTTCCCCCATAAGGTTATTAATACTGGCAATTCTTTCTTTGAGACCCTTATGATCAAATCTTTTGACTGATTATCTACTGGGAAATGACTCTTGTTTATATGTATGTTAATCAGTTCTTTACAAATCTTAGAAAAGAGTAACTTGCTACAAAAATTTCTCCTAGTTAACTTTATCCTTCTAATTTTAACTGTATTTGTTTTGTGAAAAACACTTTCAATTTAATATGATTAAAATTGTTCATTTTATTTTTGAGATTTTCTTTATAGTTTGGTCATGAACTTTTCCCTTATTTATAAAGGTGAAAGCATTTCTTTCTTTGCTTTTCTAAATTCAGTATTATGTGACTTTTATATCTAGGCTACATATGCATTTAGCATTCATTCTGGTGTATATGGAATAAGATGCTTTAAATCTAATTTTGATCAGACTGTTTTCCCAACTGTTTTTGTCAAATGAGTCCTTACTACAGTAACTGGGGTCTTTGGATCTGTTTAAGACTGTGATTGTTTATTTCTGTGTGCTGTGTATCTAATCTGTTCCAATAATCAACATCTTTTTCTTTTTCCCAGTACTAAATTGCTTTGGTAATTATTGCACTGCAGCATTCATTTCTAGTATTGCTAGACACTCCTAGCATCCTATTTTTTTTCCCCATGGTTTCTCTTGAGAATCTTGATCTTTTATTTGATCTTCATACTATGAAATAGATCCCTTGTGGCTTATGAAAGCTTTATATGGTTCAGAAAGAAAAAGGAAAAAGAAAGCAAGATTTAATAAAGAAAAAAAAAGATACCAGTAAAATGGTCAGAATTGAAATGAATAAACTGAAAAATATTCTTTAGTAGTAAATGGTTTTTTAAAGTCATCATTAAGAAAGTGAATTTGACTCTGAAAACTAGAAATTTAGTCTGAGCTTCTGAGCTGAGAACATGCTGAATATTTAAAAAGAAGCATTTAATGAAATATGGACCACAACGTAACATTTTCATGATCTCTATTGACATTTGCTTGCATTGTGTTGCCTTTCTTTGATTCTTTTTTTTTTTTTCTTGTAGATAGGATTTTTCTTGCATAACTTCTCAAGCATTTCAACATTATAAAAATGTAGTGGACTTCCTGCCATCTAGGGGAGGGGAGGGGACTGGGGGTAAA
Organism: Myrmecobius fasciatus; assembly: GCA_023553655.1. Lineage (NCBI taxonomy): Eukaryota > Metazoa > Chordata > Mammalia > Dasyuromorphia > Myrmecobiidae > Myrmecobius > Myrmecobius fasciatus. Next base: position 16,182 of record JAJPUD010004266.1, read on the forward strand.
ATTTGTAATGGAAAGCTTTGTAAAGATCAATGTTGGGGAACTACCCATACATATGTTATACAAATAAAAAGCTTTAATTAAAAAAAAAAAAGAAGCATTTAAGCTGAAATTTATTTATGTTTTTGTGTTAAAATATTTTGCTTTTCAGCGGTCAACAAAACCATTTGGTACTGGCTAAGAAATAGAGTAGTCAATCAGGGGAATAGGATAGTATCACAAGACAAACTAGGCAATAACTATAGCAATTTAGTCTTTGATAAACCCAAAGACCCCAGCTTTTGGGATAAGTATTCACTATTTGACAAAAACTGCTGGGAAAATTGGAAACTAGTGTGGAAGAAATTAGGGCTTGACCCACATCTAACACCACACACCAAGATAAGATCTAAATGGGTTCATAATCTGGATATAAAGAGTGATATTATAAGTAAATTAGAGGAACGTAATATAGTTTACCTCTCAGACCTATGGAGATGGAATAAATTTATGTCCAAAGAAGAACTGGAACTCTTAATTGAAAACCAGATAGATAACTTTGACTATATTAAGTTAAAAAGTTTTTGTACAAACAAAACCAATGCAGTCAAGATTAGGAGGGAAACAATAAATTGGGAAATCATCTTTACATTTAAGGATTCTGATAAAGGTCTCATCTCTAAAATATATAGAGAACTGTCTCATATTTATAAAAATTCAAGCCATTCTCCAATCGATAAATGGTCAAAGGATATGAACAGACAATTTTCAGAGGAGGAAATTAAAATTTGTAGTCATTTGAAAAGGTGCTCCAAATCACTATTGATCAAAGAAATGCAAATCAAGACAACCCTGAGGTACCACTACACACCTGTCAGATTGGCTAAAATGACAGGAAAAGTAAATGATGAATGTTGGAGGGGATGTGGGAAGGCTAGGACACTGATGCATTGCTGGTGGAGCTGTGAACGGATACAGCCATTCTCGAGAGCAATTTGGAACTATGCTCAAAAAGTTATCAAACTGTGCATACCTTTTGACCCAGCAACATTTCTATTGGGCTTATATCCCAAAGAAATCATAAAGGAAGGAAAGGGCCCCACATGTGCAAGAATGTTTGTGGCAGCCCTTTTTGTAGTGGCTAGAAACTGGAAACTGAATAGATGCCCTTCAATTGGAGAATGGCTGAATAAATTATGGTATATGAATGTTATGGAATATTATTGTTCTGTAAGAAATGACCAGCAGGACGATTTCAGAGAGGCCTGGAGAGACTTGCATGAACTGATGCTGAGTGAAATGAGCAGAACCAGAAAATCATTATACATGGCAACAATACTATATGACGATCAATTCTGATGGACATGCATGGCTCCCTTCGACAATGAAATGTTTCAAACCACTTCCAATTGTTCACTGAAGAAAGCCATATACACCCAGAGAGAGGGATGTGAAATGTGGACCACAACATAACATACTCATACTCTTGACTGATGTTTGCTTACATTGTGTTTCCTTTATCTGATATGTCTTTTGCGTAGATACGATTTTTCTTGCACAACAATAAGTTTGGAAATATGTATACATATATTCGATTTGCCAAGTATTTTAACATAATTAACATGTAGTGGATATCCTGCCATCCAGGGGAGGGATGGGGAGTTGGGGGGAAAAATCTGTAACAGAAAGCTATGTAAGGGTTAATGTTGAAGAATTACCCATACATATGTTTTGCAAATAAAATAAAATTAAAAAAAATGATATTTTGCTTTTACAACTGTAAAGTATAAGTTTCCTAAATCACGGACGACTGTTAGAATATATTGACAACAAATATTCTATGATTTTCACGGCATTGAGGGATCAAGTTCCAAAATTACAGAAAAAAAAGAGGGTAATTCAAATGCTTAGGGAAAAAAATGGTGACATTATTACTAACTATATCCTGAAATATGATAAAGAAAATTAACTAACAAATAGGCTTACTGTCCCACCTCTCTAAAATCTTTATGAGAATAATCTCACATTTTGAGAATATTTTTGACAAGTATAAAATAGGGACAGACGAGAATTTTAAAATTATACTCTACAGTAGACCACATCATTACAGGAAAATAATTGACTGAAAAAGTATAGAATTGTTCTAATTTCTTATTATTTTAAAAATCATTTGATTTGATAGAATAAAATGTTGAAGGTTTTCTACTAACCACTTGTCTCTTAAAGATTACGTAAAATAAGACAGGGAACAGAATAGATAATGAAAAGCCAGAAACAACTGGAAATAATAACTCAGTGTATGTTTTTTTTTTACATCTAGTGATATATAATTATCTAATCTTTACTACTGACTGTTTTGAGTACAGATACATTCCCGCATGCAAATATGTCTTAAAATTATGCTGAAAAACATCAACTTGAATAGTTTAACTTCTTTTCTTATGTAGCTAGCTACACTTTGCATAGATTGAGATGACTGGTTAGCATTTTAGAATAATATAACAGCAAATTAAAATTAACAGCAAAATTAAACCATTGGAAAAACCACTCAGATTCTACAATCATTTACTTAAGAAAGTCTACATTTTAATTCTATATACAAGTGGGTTCCCTTTAAGAGCACCAAAGATTAAAATGATCAAAAACACACACACATTACTAAAGACAATGTTTTGGGAAAGATCAAATCTTGTTAAGAGGATATTGGTTAGCAGTGAGAAGGCAACATTAAGATAACAGAATCAGAGCAAGCATGACTAGCTCTCTACAAAATCTCCTCCACAAAGATCTAGAAAAAATACTAGACTGATTCTGATCAGAAAGCCAAGGCAAACTCTATACTGAGTCACTTTTCCAGACCAGGCATGCTAGGAAGAAGACAAAAATATCTGCAAAAGATGGGGATTCTAGTACCACGGTGCAGTCCAGGTGCCAGTAATTGAAAGAGGTCTAAGATAGAGCATCAGGGCAAGAATCATGGAGGCAGACAGTGGTCCAAACTAGGACCAGACGTAAGAATGGATAGCATTTGGCAAGTCTTTTGCTGAATCAAAATCACAGTTCAAAATCACCAATCCAGGGTGGAGAGGAGTGGTCATTAATTATGGGTTAAAACAAAACAAAATTATCGGTATCAAAAATGAAAAAGCAGAATTTACAATCAAGGAAGAAAAAAATAAAAGTAATTGTTAGGAACTATTTTGCCTAATTATATGATAATAAAACTGACAATCTAAATGAAATGGATGAACAATTACAAAAAAAGATCAGATAAACAGAATAGGAAATAAAATATTTAAATAACTATCTCTTAAGAAAAGAAATCTAACATGCCATAATTGAACTTTTAAAGCAAAAAAACCTAAGTCCAGATGGATTTACAAGTAAATTCAATCAAACATTTAAAGAAGAATGAATTCCAATACTACAACAAATTTTGTTTTAACAAAGAATAAAGAAGTGATCTTGCCAAATTTCTTCTAGGACACAAATATGGTTTAGATATTTAAACCAAGAAGAGTCAAAACAAAGAAAAAAAATCTACAAATCAATATCCTAATGAGACTATAACAATATATTACAAAGATCAAACACTATGATTAAGCCTCATTTATACCAGGAATGGAAGGTGCTTTAATATTATAATGATAAATATAATTAAACAAGTATTAATAAATTAGCAAAAATCTTGTTATTAAATCAATAGATGAAAGCTTTTCATGAAATACAATATTCATTCCTGTGAAAAACCACTAGATAGTATAGGAATAAACAGAGCTTTGCTTAAATGACAAAGAATATCTAAAACCAAGAGTGAGCATTATTTGTAACATAGACTTCTACCTTAGAAGACTTTCTAGTAAAATCAGTGGTAAAACAAAGAAATCCATCATCACCACTATCATTCGATATTTCATTGCAAGTGCTACTATCACAATAAAACAAGAAAAGGAAATTAAAAGGAATAAGCATAAGAAAAGAGAAATAATAACAATATCATTTTTTGTAGACAAAAACTTAGAGTACTCTAAAATCAATGAAAAACTGAACTGAGACCATGAATAAGTTTCACAAAGTTCCAGGAAATAAAACAAACTCACACAGATCACAAGTATTTCTGTATATTACTGGGAACAAGGAGCAGAAAGATGTAGAAAGAGATATTCCTTTTTAAAAATTATAATCAGTATAAAATGCTCAGGAATCTAACTGTGAAGATGCATACAGGGATTATATGAACAGAATTACAAAATATTATTTAAACAATAAAGAAAGATGTAGGTAATTGGGAAGATATTGTTTATGGGTAGGCCAAGCAATATAATAAAAATAATACTGCCTAAATTAATTTACTAATTCAGTGTCATAGCTAACAAAACAAAATTTATATGGAGGGGGAAAAAGTAAAAAATATCAAGGGAATTAATGAAAAAAGGGAGTCTAGTATTATTATATCTCAAACTCTACTACAAAGCTATTATCGTCAAAAGTTACTGCTGGGTAACGAACAGAAAGGCTGATTAATGGAACAGATTAGGTATATAATATATGAGGAAATGAGCACAATAAGTTAGCATTTCAAAAACCCAAACAACTCAACTATTGGGAAAAAACTCAGAATTCAGCAAATAATATTGAGAAAACCGGAAAGTAGTCTGGCAGAAACCAGGAATAAATGAATATCTTACACTGTAATCAAGCTAACTCCAATTGGGTTCATGATTGGATATAAAGGGTGACATCATAAGGAAATTAGAGGAATATAGGGGAAAAAAACTCTGTCTGATATGTGGATAGGAAGAATTCATAATCAAAGAAGAGCTAGCAAAGAAGTAAAATGAAAAATTTTAATTATATCAAATTAAAAGATTTTGCACAAAACCCTCCAATGCAATCTCCAATTAGAAAAGAAACAAGAAATGAGAAAAAAAAATCTTTGTAACAAGTTTCTCTGATAAAGGTCTCAGTCATATTTATAAGAATAAGGGCCATTCCCCAGTTGATATAGATCAAAGGATATGAATAAGTTTTCAAAAGAAATGTTATCAATAATCATATGAAAGAAAGTATTTTAAATCACGAATAATTAGAGAAATGTAATTTAAAACAACTCTGAAGTAATACCTCACACCCAACAATTGTCTACATTGACAAAAACAAAAAATAATACTGCTTGAGGGAATATGGGAAAACTGGTATCTTAATGCATTATTGGTAGAGCTGTGAACTGGTACAATGGTTCTGGAAAGTAATTTGGAACTACTGATCAATGAACTGTGAACCAAAATATACATTAAGCTGCATAGTGTAACTTAAAAACACCACTACTAGGTCTATACCCTTAAAGAGACCAAAGAAAAAGGAAGGCTCATATGCACAAATAATTTTATGCCAACATTTTTTTTTTGTGGTGGCAAAGAATTTGAAACTGATGAGGTACTCATCTATCAGGGAATGACTTAACAAAGTATAGTATATAAAGCAATAGGATACTATTGTGTTATAAGAACTGAAGCAGATGGTTTTAGAAAAACTTGGGAAGACTTGCATGAACTGATGCAAAGTGAAGTGAGCAGAAATTGAAAAAAATTATATAATAACAATGATACTGTAAACATCATCAACTTTAAAGACTTAAGAAATCTTATGAATGCAATGATCTATCAGAATTCCAAAGAACTTATGATGAAGCATGTCTTTCTATCCTATCCTTTCTTCTCTCAGATACACACAATGCCAAGTTAGTTTTACATGGTTATATGCATTTTTGGAACATAGTGGGTTTTTGTTTTTTTAGCCTTCTCAACTGGTAATGGGGAAGAGAGGAGTGTGAGAGAAAATTAGGAATTGAAGGTAAAAGAAAAATGAATAAAAATGTCTTAAAAAAAAGGATAGCTTAGTGATATGCATAATTCAGAGAAATCCCAGTTGAATCAAAATTCTATTGGATAATTAGAACCCAAATAACTTGACTTCTATCAATTTTTCTTTCTCCTCATTCTGAATTTTTTTAATTGCACTCCCACAATGTATGAAATATTGCACAGTACATATGCATATACATACATGTGTATATATATATATACATACACATACATACATACATATAAAACACAACATGTATATTACACTTTATTGTCTAAAAAGCATTCTGACAGAATGAGAAATGTTGTAGAAAGAGAATCCATGGCTGGGTAGTACAGCAGATAGAGGATCTGGCCTGGGACTGGAAGAACCTGAGTTGAACCTTTGAGTAACTCACTTAACCTCTGCTTGCCCAATTTTTCTTTCTATTTCCTGAAGGAAAGTAAAATCCCAGAACAGAAAGCTCAGAGATAAAATGGTTAAAATTTCCAGGGCATGTTCCTTAGTGTAAGCTGACATCTATAGGTTTTAATATTTGCAAAGTACTTTATATTATTTTTTGAGGCTCATAATAATATTGTGATACTATGTTATATATACACACATATATATATACATAAATCATATTATTATAAACATATACATACACATATAGATGATTTCCAATCCCACTTTATAGACAGATGTAATATTTTGCAAATGGTGACACAGCAAATAAGTACAAGAAAGATATTTGAACCCAAGGCTTTTTAACTTTAAATCCATCAATCTATTCACTATGTAACATATCATCCCTATCTCTCAGGAATATAAAATAAGAAAGCATCTAATAGTCACTTATATTTGAGGAAAAAGAATGATGTGCTTACATAATATTAATGGGGAAATGTAACATATTACACTCAAACAATCCTGTTAACTTGCTATAGGAAGAAAGATACCAAATCATAAAATTTAATGAACAACATTTGGTTTTCCAAAGGGAGATGAAATAATCAGGAAGATAATACAATTAATTATTAGTTGCACCTATTTCAATAGCTGCCTTCTCCAAAAGTGAGAAAAAAATTGGAATTTCAATAAATGTGAATCTTTAAAGCCAGTTTTCCTGAATCACCTCAGAACATCAAGAAACAGACCAAATTAAAGTAAAAGAACAAGAAGAATAAATCTCGATAAAGAAAAGCCCACAGGCAAAAAGAAAAGAGATCAAAGAAATGAATTAGCAAAAAAGAAGTTTTAATGGAGTGAAATCTGTCTAATTATTTTGTTAGAAAATTTGGAATTACACAAGATTAGTTACAATAATGATAACAAATCTATCTTTCCATTCTGTTACTGAGAAACAAAAAAAATCTCATATATTGCTACTTGTAATCACTTTAACTGTTTTTAGAGAAAGTTTATGAATCGTTTGGGTGATGTCAGGAGATATCTGCTGTATTTAAATGAAACAATAAAAAATAAAGTAACAACCCTTCAGCTTAACATTAAAAGCCTAGAAGGCATAAAATTTCTGATAAAGCTTCTTAGAGAATAAATCTTAAAAAGGGATAAATAACAAAAAACCTATCAAATTTAGTTTTTTTTTAAAGACTGTATGTAGATAAGGAAGATTCATTAAAGGTGCTAACTCTGATTTGATTTCCCATATATCTCTGAGGTGCAACTCATATAAAAAATGTGTTATAACTCTGGAATAACTAAGAACTGTGTGGTAGGAACAGCACTTATTTTATCTAGGCTGGGCTGGTCCTTAAAAGGATGTGAGGGAGGCTGTTTGAATTCCTTGCTACAGAAAGCATAGATCTAGTGTGTGGAAATATGTCCTGTTCTTTAGGACATTTTCTTGATTTAAAGTGACCAGTTATTCTTGTGAATGTAGAAGAATATGGCTATTTTTCCTAAATAACTAATTTTAACCTTAGTAATAAAGTAATGTTATTTCATTGCATTTTATGATATACAAATATTTCATTTTTCAGTCTACAGGTATTTATTGAGCACCTATCATTTGCCAGGCACTACGCTGGGGATAGAAGACAGTTACGGCTCTTCTATCATAGTTGTTCAGTCTAATGAGGGAGACAATATTCAAATTACTATGCATACACAAGACTCAGAGAGGTTCAACTGGAGAAAATGTTAAAAAGAAGGCACTAATATTATGATTAAGACTCATGGGGGCAGCCAGATGGTGTGAACAGTGGATGGAGCATCAGTCCTGAAGTCAGAAGACCAGAGTTCAAATCTATTCTCAGACAGTTAATACTTGCTAGTTATATGATCCTGGGCAAGTTATTACCTTGCAAAAAGAAAAACAAAACAAAACAAAACCAAAAAACCCCTGAAGACTCAGAATATGAAATTTTGGTTGAGACTTAAAATCCAAAGAAGGCAAGAGTTGAAGACGAAGAAGAAGGGATTTTGGAGCATGAGGGTAATTCATAAAAATTAATGGAACAGGGAGATGACATATTGTGTCCAAGGAATAGCAAGGAAGCTAATGTTTCTGAGCCTGCATCACTACATTGGCCTGAGTTAGATGAGGTACAATACAAACTTTAAAGTCCTTCCTTCCAAAACACCCTGGCTGGTTGGTTGTCTTTTCCCCCACAAAATAAAACACATTCAAGAATGTGAACACAGAACTTTTCCAAAGTGATAACAAACTCCCTACTGAATGACTTAACAAGTTCATTATGGATAATGAGTTGATGGAAGCAGAAGCCTAATTATAAGCTATTAAACTTGTCCATTCAACCCACTCCAATTCTTCAAACCATGATACCAGTCCTGTTTGCCCTTTGACCTGCAAATCTTAATAGAACCAAGATGTCTGTAAAGCTGCTCTGCTCTGGCATTTAGATTTCAGGAAATAGTTTGCCCACCCCCCCTCCTCTTCCCCTACCCCTTTCAGGCAGATCTCAGAAACTAAAGGAGGGGCCTTTTGACAGATATAAAAGACAAATGAACACAAAACCCCCTTGAGAATCCACAAGAATCTTTGAGTCCATGACATTAGGTCTATTATCAACAATAAAATTAAAATGATGACAGGCTATAATTAGCATTGAACTGATGGTAGCTGACAAACTGTATATGGAGTGGAAATGTGAAAGAAAATAATGAATAAAAGTAAGAGAACCTATAAAAGACTATTATTCCCTCTTTCTTTTCCCTATTCCCCTACTCTATCAATCACAGTGTTGTTTCCCAGTGAGTAATTTTAAGATGATTTTTTCTCTCACACAAAGTAACCCTAATCGTATCAGACGAAAGCTCTACTGAAGTCAGGAGCTCTGAAAGGTTTTAATGGTACTGAAATACAGGTATGTTATCTACTCCAACTTTTTTGTTTTCTTTCCTGAAGGAAATGTCAAAGTAAATTGATGAAAAAATCAAGTAGCACAAAGTCTTTGATTCTTTTTTTGCCTCCCGTCAATGGTTATTTACTCAATTAACTATTTAGAATAAGTGACAGATTACAACAGAATGAGTACCTCTCTTATTCTGCTTCATAACAATTCTCATAAGCATTCTTTTCCCCCCACACATTCCTAGCTCCCTTGTTGTGACCTCATTGCTTTATGGCTGGAATATTGTAATCACTTTCTGATTGCCTCCCTGCTTCAAATCTCTTCCTCTCTTCAGTCCATTCTCAATTCAGGTATCAAAGTGATTTTCTTAAAGGACAATCAATCAGCTAGCTAACATTTTTTAATGCTTACTATGTGCCAGGTGCTATGCTAAGCACTGAAAATACAAATAACGGCAAAAGATAATCCTTAACTGAGTGGATGCCCATCATTTGGGGAATGGCTGACTAAGTTATGGTATATAAATGTAATGGAATATTATTGTTCCATAGGAAACAATCAGCAGTATGATTTCTGAAAGGCCTGGAGAGATTTACATGAACTGATGCTGAGTGAAGTGAGCAGAACCAGAAGATCATTCATTGTACACGACAACTGCAAGATTATACGATGATCAATTCTGACAGATGTGGCTCTTTCCAACAATGAGATGATCGAGGCTAGTTCTAATAGGCTTGTGATGGAGAGAGCCATCTACACGCAGAGAGAGGAACTGAGTGTGGATCATACATAACATAGTATTTTTACCTTTTGTTGTTATTGTTTGTTTTCTTTCTCTCATTTCTTTCCTTTTTGATCTGATTTTTCTTGTGCAACATGACAAATGTGGAAATATGTTTAGAAGAACTGACCTATATTGGATTATTTGTTGTCTAGGGGAGAGGGGAAAGGGAAGAAGAAAAATATGGAACACAAGGTTTTGTAAGGGTGAATGCTGAAAACTCTTTGTATGTATTTGAAAAATGAAGTTATTATTAAAAAAAAATAAGGTAATCATCCTTGCTTTCAAGGAGCTTGCAGTCTAAAATCTGTAAAAACCAATCACCTTCAATTTTTAGTTTGGCTCTCCAAACTGATGGTGAAAAGTAACAAAGGTTTAGAAAGATCTATTATAATATTCATAAAAATTTGGCTTTTTCAAGTGAAAGGATAGGTTTCAAAAACCTATAGAAATATACCTAACTTTCTCTACTAGTATATCCTCACAGAAAGGAGTTATTTACTTATAATTATTATGCTTTAAAACAACCCCACAACCCTTGGAAAACATGGCCCTCTCCCATTCAATTGTAGAATAAAAAGCAAATGCAAAATGACTGAATTAGGTAAGGATATTGATAGCAATACTACAGTTCATGTTTCATCAATGATTTCTTCTCTTTCCTGGGTAGAAACCAGTTTTAATTCTTTTAATTTTAAAATATATAGTTATTTTGGTATTTCAAAGGCTTTCATATCCTAAACTTTCTGGCCTACAAAACTAATTACACCAATTCCACTGTTAACTCTCTTCTTTTCTTTTTCTTTGGCTAAGGCAATTGGGGTTAAGTGACTTGCCCAGGGTCACACGGCTGTGAAATGTTAAGTAAGATCAAATTTGAACTCAGGTCCTCCTGACTTCAGAGCTGGTGCTCTATCCACTGCACCACCTAGATGCCCCAGTTAACTCTCTTTTCAAAACACTCAAGTGTGATTTTCTATTACCTCCAGTATCCTTTTAAAGCCATTTATAACATGACCCCCACTTTCATCGTTCTTACTCTCCAGCACACATTCAACTGTCTGGTGACACTGGCCTTCTGCTCTTACTTCCCTAAAGACACTCCATCTCTTCCCTCAGGGCATGTCCACTGACTGTCTCCTGAGCCTGGAATTCTCTTTTTCTTCATCTGAGAGAAGGAAAGGTGTACCTTGACTGATCACAGTCTGCTAATTTGAATGTTTTGACACAATTTAATTGCCTAGTAGATAATAAGTAAAGTCACCTATAAGGTGTTAGAAAAGTAACAAACCAAACTGGAAAGCAGCTGATGTAGTAAAAAGACAAACTATGCCTATAAATCTGGAAATTTCACTTCTGATCACTCAGTAGCAGATACTCTGGAAGAAATTTAAGAAATTTTGTAGAAAAAAAAAGTTTAGGCCAAATAAAACTGAAAAAAAGTCAATATAATCTGAGGACCAAGGATGATGGAATTTCAATATGGCAGGTTCCAGCCTAATTCAGAGAATATTTTATTAATTTAATAATAAAAAAATATTCAGTAGAGAAGGAAAAAATATTAAAAGAAAGGATTGTAAGCACCAAATGATGTGATTTAGGAGAGCAATTCCTGGTTCCAAATGAAGTGTTTGGGGTTTGGCACTGAACAATGAGATTACAGATGCCAATGATGGGGTTTAGTCATGTAAAGAATTCACAATGGCCATTCCCTGTATCAAAAGATAGATTTCTTTAGAAGAAATGGTTAAAAACAAAATGAAGAGATACAATAGATGCCAGGAGTGGTAAATATGAAATAAAATTGGGAGAGCATATAGTTAGCAGTGAAAGGGGTTTTAATGATGAAGGAAAAGACAAATTCCTAGTGGAACTCACAATTAACCAGGAGGAAGGGAACATCCCATGTGATTGGAGTATGCCTTTAGCTGACAGGCTAAATCTATAATGTTTAGCACCCCTAAAGAATTAACTATAAGGAGAAAGAATAGAGGCACAGTGGGGGGTGTGTGTGAAAGCAGAGATACCACATGCCATGTCTCCCATAGTGAGGGGAAAGACATCATCAGGCAGAGTAAAGAGTATAGGGAACTATGGACAGATTTATAAGAGAAATATAACATCAGGGGTTTGACATAATTCAGATTTGACTGAACATAGCAGGGTGGGGCTGCCATAGAAGGCGGGACTATAAGACTGAAATGGCCCTATCAGTATCTTTCCCTGCTTGCCAGAGGGAGTCATCCCATCAATACTTCAGGCTTTCTCTGCTAACCCCACCTAGTTATTCAGGACCTCATCATTAAAAATACAACTGGAACATAAAATGTGATTCAAAAGCAGAGAAGCAAGGGGTAGCTAGATGGTGCAGTGGATAGAGCACCAGGCCTGAAGTCAGGAAGACTTTGCCCTATCAAAGATATAGCTGATGAAAGCTCCTTAAGTAGTTAGTTCAAATCACTCAAAACTATCTTTCCATGTAATTGGAAAAAATACTATTAAGTGGAAAAAAACAAATTAAATATGCTTAGATACATTTAAGGACCAAGATGGAAATGCAATCAGGTTTTAGAGTTCAAATCTGGTTTCAGTTAACACTTCCTAGCTGTGTGGCCCTGGGCAAGTCACATAACCTCAATTGCCTCAGGGAAAAAAGAAAAAAAAAGCAGAGAAGCAGTTAAATTAGCTGTAGTGAAGGGAGTGAAAGGATGACTCAATAGAGCAATACAATTCTGTGACTTGGAACAAAACCAATTTGGGTTAATCCATCAGAAAACAAAAAGGAGTAAAAGAAATTTAAAATGTTTTCTTAGAAAAATGTAGTACTGAAGTCCAGTTATTAAAATATTTTTAATTTTTCAGAAAACATCCAAGTGGAGTAGATTTGGAGACCTTGGTACAAATCCCATCTCAGACATACTTAGCTATGAAGTCCTGAACAACTCATTCAACCTATCTTCCTCATGTTCCTGATTTATGGGATGAGGATCAAATGAAATAAAATTTTATAATATTTCTACTTTTCAGAATCTCAAAGCACTAGATAGAGAAATACACACACAGACACACACTAGTGAGAGAGAGGCAGGCACAGACACAGAGACACTGAGAGAACATCTAATTATTAATGCAGACTGTAATTATTGAATACCTTTGTAAATGCTCCTTGAGTTACCACAGCAAAAAAAAAAATTAAAAATTTAAATTTATATTTTAAAACTTTAAAAATCATTGCCTTTGTGGTCAAACTGTAGATGGTCAATGCAGTAGAGAACAAAAGAACAATTTGCCACAAAGTAAAGAAAAGATGGACATTCATGAATATAATTTTTTTATTTATATATATATATATATTTTTTTTCTTAAATTGGTATCTGTTATATATTTTGAATCCTCCTTGATGTTCAGCTGGGCACATAATAACGTTCTTTTGTTTTGTTTCATTTTGTTTTGTATTGCTTTTCTGTTTTTCTTTTTGATTATTCTATTTCTCCAAGTTTGGGAAGAATAAAACAGATTTACATTTGAATAGGGACACCAAAAAAAGCACATATATTAAAATATACAGAATATATAATGACGAATGCAAGATGGTTTGAAAGACAGGCCCAGAGCAGCTGTGGGATGTGGAGAGGGGGGAGGCAGTCACTAAGTCTACAAAAATTTAAGAAAACTTCATTATATATCAACCCTAATGCAGGATCATAAAAGACTTTGTGTAAAACTCATTGCTTGAACTGTGACTTAAAGAATAGAAGTTTCCAAAAGGCAGAAGTGAATAAACGCAAGGTACAGAGGAGGAGTAGCCACTGAAAAACCAGAGAAACGAAACAGAGTGATATGTAGCCAACATACTGTTGGATTCTGCTAGCCTCTTATGTTACATAAATAAATTAATATATAAAAATGAAAGTGACTACTCTCAAGTTTATATCTTAAATATGAATTTGCATTTACCATATTTGTTCCTACCATCTTATCTTCTCATACCTTTTTTCTCTTTTTGCTCCCTATTTTCCACTTCATTTATAAAGGAATGTTGAGAGGGATGTGCTCACACCAGACATCTATGCTTGATATAATATGCTTCTTCTCTCTTTCCTTCTAGCCCTCTTTTTCTATTTCTCAAAACAAATAAAACAGATCAAAACTACACTTAAGCCATGTGCATGTTTTTTTAAAGCTCCCTTGTTGAAGACCATGGAATTCAGGAGTCTCTTATTCCCAAGGCAAGTGCTTCATCATTTAGCCTTTTACCATTGCTCAAATGCATTTACTTTTTTAGATTTCATTCTATCATGTCTGCATTTCAAAGATTTTATCCAGATGTGGTCAAAACATCATGAATGCTTAAAAGCTATTAAAAAGCTGTCTTCTCCCTTCCCGGTTCCTCCCCCTGCCACACACACATACCCTCCCCATGAGTTATACTCAGTTTTGCAGGGCAAGTTATTCTTAGTTGTAAGACTTTAGCATATGATAACCCAAGATTTTTTCTTCTTTATTTTAAAAAAATTTATTTATTTTTAATATACATTGCTTTATGAATCATATTGGGAGAGCAACAAAAGGAGAGAGAAAAAAAAAAACAGAAAAAAGAAGTGAACATAGCATATGTTGATTTACATTCAATCTTCACAGTTCTTTTTCTGGATGTAGATGGCATTTTCTGTCCAAAGTCTATTAGGATTGTCTTGGATCCCTCTACCCTCTTATTAGTGTTTTTTTTTTTTAACCCACTCCTCTCTCCTTCTCTTACCTTTTTTCCTAGTGTTTCTTTCCTCCCTTCAATCCAGCTTCTTTTACTCCAGGAGCAAAGCTTGACCATAAAAGTTTAAAAAAAAAAAAAAAAAAAAAAAAAAGGAAATACCAAAGAAAAGGAAAGGAAAGGAGCAAGAAACAGAAAAGAACTTGAACATAGAAAGCTACTAGTGATGACAGGGAAGCCCAAAACACCAACTTAGACAAGGACAAAATATCCAGAGAGGAAATTTCAAAGTCTCAAGTCCAAAGAGGCTTCTTAGAAGTATTCATAAAAGACCTTAAAAGGCAAATAAGAGAGGTAGAAGAAAAAATGAGAAAGGAAATGAGAGGTATTCGTGAGTCAACAGCTTGGAAAAGGATGGCATTATGAAATGTAAAAAGTATAATTCTGATTACATTAAAAAGTCTTTGCACAAACCAAATGAATGCAGCCAAGATTAGAAGGGAAACAGAAAGCTAGGATACAATTTTTACAGCCAATGTTTCTCATTTATTTCTCATAAATAAAGGCTTTGTTGCTAAAATAAATAGAAAACTAAGTCACATTTATAAGGATACAAGTAATTTCCCAACTGATACAAAGGGTATGAACAGGCAGTTTTTAGATAAAGAAATTAAAATTATCTATAATGATAGGAAAAAATGTTCTAACTTATAAGTGATTGGAGAAATGCAAATTGAAAGAACTCTAAGGTATTACATCTATTAGATTCATAAAGATAATAGAAAACGATAAAGATAAATGGTATAAGGGATATGGGAAAACTGGGATATTAAAACATTGGTGGAGTTGTGTATTGATCATTCTGGAGAACAATTTGGAACTTTGTCCAAAGGGCTATCAAACTGTACATTCCTTTTGATCCAGCAGTGCCTCTACCGGGTCTGTGTCCAAAAGAAATTATAAAAGAGGGAAAAAGACCCACTTGTGCAAAAATGTTTATAGCAGCTCTTTTTTGTAGGAGCAAGGAATGAGAAATTGAGGGGATGCTTATCAGTTGAGGAATTCCTGAAATTATAGTATATAAATGGCATGGGATATTATTGTTCTATAAGAAATGATGAACAGGCTGATTTCAGAGAAGCCCAGAAAGACTTACTGAGTGAAGCAAGCAAAATCAGGAAAACACTGAATACAGCAACAACAAGACTGTGGGATGATCAACTATGATAGACTTAGCTCTTCTCAGCAATACAGTCAATCTAAGACAATTCCAAAAGACTTTGGATTCCAAAAGACATCCAGAGAAATGGCAACCGAATGTGAAATGAAGCATACTATTTTCACCTTCTGTTTGTTTTGGTTTTTTCTTTTTCTGGGTTTTTCCCATTTCTTTTTATTTTTCTTTCTCAATATGACTCATACGGTAATATATTTAAAATGATTACACACCTATAACCTATACCAGATTGGTTGCTGTCTTGGGAAAAAGGAAGGAAAGGGGAGGGAAGGAGAAAAATAAAATCTGGAATTCAAAATATTACAAAAAAGAATGTTGAAAACTATCTTTAAATGAAATTGGAAAAATAATACACTATTACAATAAAATTTTAAAAAGAGAAATAAGTATCCAGGTTTTTTGTTTGGTCATAGTTTTCAAGGAATCTGATGATTCTTAAATTAATGCTTCTTGACTTGTTTTCCAGGGATAATCATTTCTGATAAGTTAACCTTGCACGCTCCTCCATTTTTTAGTCTTTTAACTTTATTCTAGTATTTCTTATTCTCTTATGAAGGTGCTAAATTCTGACTTCCATTTTTTTCCCCCAAGGAGGACATCATTTGGATATTTTCACTTTTTATTACATTCTCCCTCTATTTTTTTCCTTCAAGAGTTTTTAAATCATTGTTTATATATCGTGCCATTTCTCCTAATCACAATCAAACCATTCTTTGCTCAGAGCCTCTCTTTGCTCTTGTCTCAAGGAATTACTATTTTCTTCTGGATTAATGTCATGGGCTTCTTTTATATTCTATTAAAAAAACTATAGTTTTTTTCTTCTTGTGACTTCTATCTCTGATCTGTTTCATGACTGTGATTTTGGGCTAAGATATAGACTCTAATCACTCTGCTCTTCTTAGATGGAGAATGAAGACCCTATTTGGTCTTTTCTTATTTCTAATCTGGATACTGCTACTACTGTTGCAATTCTGAAGGATGTTTGGAACCAAGCCTCACACTGGCTTCTGCATTGTCTCTTACCAGTACAATGCAGGTTGGTGTCAACCTTGCTCAATTTTCTTTTCCTTGAATATGAACAACAAGAAATTGGTTACATCATTTGTTATGGGTCTAACACAAACAAATGGATGTTGAAGACAGTTGGTGTAAGGACTCTTGAAAGGTGTCCTAACAGAATCTCGTCCCTGAGCTGGCTTTGTCTCAATTTGTAGCCCAATACAATCATGCTGAGAACTTGCTATAGTTGCTTCATATGTTCCCCACTTACACCAATGAGCTTGAGCCGAGATTCCAATGATTTCAGGCTCCATTTTCTAGAGCTAAACAAGATTTCCATCTTCCCAAAACCTTTTCTGCTATACTTTTTGATCCTGATTACAAGATCTAAAAGGCAGACAAAAGAAAGAAAAAGAATGTTTATCTTCTCCATGGCTTCTTGGTACAAGAAGGACAGTTTTTGAAAATGTGAGATATACACATTTTATTTTCACATAAAGCAGCTATTCTTGTGGTAGCAAAGAACTGGAAATTGAGAGAATGTCCATCAACTGAAGAATGGCTGTGGTATATGAATGTAATGGAATACTACTGTACTATAAGAAATGATGAGAAAGCAGATTTCAGAAAAATCTGGAAAGACTTACATGAACTGATGCTAAGTAAAGTGAGCAGAATCACAAGACCTCTGCACACAATAACAGTAACATTATACAATGATCGACTATGAAAGACTTAGCTCTTCTCAGCAATATAATGATCTAGGACAATTCCAAAAGACTCATGATATTTGAAAATGCTGTCCACATATAGAGAAGAAACTAAGGAGTCAATGCAGATTAAAACATATTATTTTAACTTTTTTTTGTCATGGTTTTTCCCATTTAATCTGTTTCTTACTCCACAATATAACTAATGTGGAAATATACATTAACCTATGTCAAATTGCTCACTGCGGTGAGGAAGGAAAACAGAAAGAAGGAAGAAAAATTTGGAACTCAAAAATCTTATAAAAGTGAAAGTTGAAAACTATCTTGACACACAATTGGAAAAAATAAAGTACTTTAAAAAAGAAATATGAAGTTTTTAAAAAAAAAAAAAATATATATATATATATAAATTCTAAAAATTCAAAGTTTTCCAATATGGTGAATAGCTAATTCTATCCTGTTTAAAAGTACAAGGGAACAAAATTCTACCTATATGTATATGAAGTCTACTTTAATATAAATTTAACACAGCATAAACTTTAATATAAAACTAAAAATCAGAACAATTCCTCTAAATAATCTTTTCTTTTCACAATTGGCTGCATACTGTTATCTCAAGTAATTTCAGAATTCTTCCCTTGACTCCATCCTCTTCACAATACACTATGGAAAGGAAAAAAAAAATCCAGTGCCACTCACTAAAATAGTACAATAAAAATAATTGTATATGTGTGATGTCTCTGTGTGTGTGTATATATATGTAAGTATGCACATACACACAAACCAAATATGTATATACAACACACAATAGTATACATTCATATATATTTTTGGGAGATAGAGGGAATACTTACACACACACCCACACGCACACACACACACACCAAGACATTTAATAAATCCCCATAAAGAACAGTTTCTGTTTCAAGGTCAGTGTGCATCTGATGTATCCTCAAGATGTAATATATTTGTTAAAAGGAGATTGGGAAAAAATTATGGATAAATCTATGCAAATTCATCATAACTGGAAAAATATCACAAAGTGAATGTTAATGACTGATTTATTGCACCAATTTCACTTTCAAAGGAGCTTTAGATACATCCTTCTTCCTCCCACATCTCTGTTCACACATAATACTATCTCTTCCACTCCCTCTATCTCCTCCACCTGTTAAAAAAAAAAATTCTGCTCTTTCTTCCAGGTCCAACTCAAATGACATCTCTTCCACAAAAATCCTTGAAGGCTCTTCCTCAGCTAGAAGCACCTAACATGCTCTATTTTATGTTATGTATTACCTACATGATTTCTTTTCCTACCTTTATGGTTGCAATCATGTGTTTGTATTAATTTCAATGCATAATATAATGCTTTGTACAGATATAAGAGCTTAATATTTACTGTGATTAGTTCAATATGCCTCTGCAGCCACAATGTCATTTTTAAATGCTGGATAAGAATTATCTTGTTGCACACACACACACTGAGCATACTTGTCTAATGTAAGAATAATGACTGGCCTGGTGCTCCTCTTCCCTACCTGAGTTCGTCTTCACAATCTCCATCGTAATTCAGTTCAGGTCCCCAGCCCTCAGCATCCTACAGCCTTCTCTTTCTTCTAGAATGCTTCACATTCTGATACCCTCCGTTTTCATGGATGCAAAGATCATCTCTAGGCTGTGATTCCCACAATTCCTTGCCTGATCCAAAACTTTGAGGGCCTCTAGTTTTGCAACTCTAACTGCCTATTAGAGATCTCAAACTGGATGTCTTTAGACATCTGAAACTCAACCTGTCCAAAACTGATTTTCTTCTGTCCCAGACTTTTTTCCTCCCTATTTTCCTGGGGCATAATGATACCATCATCCATCCAGTTCCCTAGGTGTCATGCTTAGCTCCTGACTATCACCTCTCCCACCCACCCCCATCCCCACTTACATTTCTCAGACGTTCTTTTCTCCCCTCTGACACTGCTCTTACCCTGGTATAGGTCCTCATCACCCCAAGTCACAACTGTTTCACTGGCCTATAGGGTGGGGTACACTTGCCTTTTCCACACAAGCTCATCCTGCTCTCAGCTGTTAAAGTGATAAAGCACAGGCCTGACCATATTTCTTCCCCCCCCCCATAACTGATGCCTCCTCATCTCCATATCAAATGAGAATTCTGCTGGGTGACAAAATTCCTCAAAAACCTCCTCCCACTTCCAGTCCTCTATCCCTCAGCATCCCACCTCCCAGTGGAGGTCTGATTAGTGACACTTGCCCCCTTTTCCTTAATCAAGATGCTCCATCTCCAGATACCAAGCATTTTCACTGGCAGTGTCTCATGTGGGGGTATATAAGTATATATGAATGTGTTTACATATACACATGGGAGAGAGAGAAAGAAAGAGACAGAGACAGACAGAGTCAGAAAGACAGATACAGAGAGGGAGGATAAAGTGTGTATTTGTGTGTGTATGTAATTTGGTATATAGGTATTTACAGGTTGTTTCTCTCCTGAGACTGTAAGCTCCTTGAGAACATGAGCTGTCTTCTGGTGTTCCCAGTGTTACCTGGTATATAATAGTTAATCAATCAATGTTTATGAACTGGCATTGTGCAGATCAATGAGCTTTAGGACATGATTTCTAAAGATCCTTTCAAGCCCTAAACACTATGATCTTTTAACCCCTTTTCAGCCAGTTTGTGAGACTTGGAAATATATGTAGATCAAATGAAGTTCTTGAAATCTGTTATGGCTACAGTTACTGTTTATGGTTCCCTCAAACCACATGTCCAGTGGTGTTGGGAACTGGAGACATTAGGAAGTCAGCTGAGAACCAAAAGGGAGGTAGGAAGACAAAGAAGAGTCATTTCAAAGTTGAGAAAATCTTTCCTAGTGAAGGGAGGGAGAACCTTCTACAGAGTAGCTAGGAATCTTAAGTAAGAAAGTAATGCTGAAGAGATGCCACATGGGGGCAGCAGAGGCTTGCAGAAGATCTGAGCATGAGGATACCCTAAGTAATGAAAACAGAATAGGAGGAAAAGTGATTCTAAGGGGCTCACAGAGTTTAGATGACTTGACCTAGGTTACACAGGAAGTAGGAGATATGTTTAGTGTTAGAAAAGCAGATAGAAGAGAGGTACCTATAGTTAGTAATTCTCAAATTTGATAGGTCTCAGAACTTCTTTTCACAAAAAACCCCCAAAAACTGAGTACCTCAAATAGCTTTCATTTATGGAGGTTATCTCCAAAAGCATGCCGAGAAATAATAATTAAAATTTTGACTACGAGCATTTCCACTCCAGAATTTCAATTTTTACAAATTTAAGCTTGATACAATGCTTTTGTTGATTATCTAGATTTAAGTCCTAATAATGCATATCAAATATAAAAGGGACATGCGCAATTTCTTCCTGGAGAGCCCAGATGATTGTTAAATATTTGGTTGTATTCTAGTGATATTTACTGCATCAGATATCAAAACTGCTAAACTAAAAATAATCATTAACTTTTTAAAACTGACAATACAATTATCACATTTTAAAATAAATTATATATTTTTAGGAAAATCACTATATTTTCCCAAACAAACACAGTAGGAAAATGGCATTGCTTTACATATCTTCTTGATGTGTGGCTTAAAGAACAGTTAGATTCGCATATGAATCCACTGCAATGTGTTATTTTGGTTTATTTACTTACTATAGAGGAAATCTGGCCTCATACAAATAAATGGTTGAAAAATGGGGGGTGGAGCCAAGATGGCTAACTGCAGACATAATTCTCTGTGAGCTCCTCTGATCTTCCCTCAGACTCAGAACAAATTAAGCCTCGGAACTGGTTCTGGAATGAGGACTCCATCAAACACTTGGAGTACAACACACTTCTATCAAAAAATTACCTTGGAAGAACTCCGGAGCAGGTCTGTTTCAGAAAGGCAGGGGATCGGCCGCTTGCCATGCTCAGATGCCAGCGTGCAGCCAGGGCAGAAAACTGAGGCTGGGACAGAGTTTGGTGGATTCTAGGCACCCAGGAAGTCCCTGGGACGCTTGGACCACTTTGCTCTGTTTGCGGGCAGGTGCTTTGGTAGATCTGCCTTTGATAAAGGGTTGATTAAGAGCAGCTGAGAACGTGGACCAGTCTCAGAAGTCAACTATGTGAACTGCCCCAGGGCAAATTGAAATATCTGGGGATCCCTTGCTTTAATCAGACCTCAAGCTCTAAAACATGAGTAAGAAACAGAAGACAGCTCTCACCATACAGCTTTTATGGAGAAAAAGAAGGGCAGACTCCAGATCCTGAGGTTCCTAAAGAGAAAGCAACCCCAGAGGAAGCCACAAAGGTGGACATGAGCTGGTCCCCATTTCAGAAGGCTTACCTGGAAGATTGCATAAAGAATCTCAAAAGAGAGTTAGAAGAAAAATGGGGAAATGAATTGAGATCAGTACTAGAAGGATATAATGTCCTGCAAAAGAGATATGAAAAACTGAAAAACAAAATTGATGATATGGAAAAAGTCACCAACTCACTGGAAAACAAAACTGGTGAAATGGAAAAAATCACCAATTCACTGGAAACTAAAAATAGTGAATTGGAAAAAGATAACAGTTCACTGAAAAACAAAAAGGGTAAATTGGAAAAAGTCACCAACTCACTGGAAAACAAAATTGGTGAAATGGAAAAAATCACCAATTCACTGGAAAATAAAAATGGTGAATTGGAAAAAGATAACAATTCATTGAAAAACAAAATTGGTGAACTGGAAAAAGACACAGGACAACAGTTCACTGAAAAATAAAATTGGCAAAATGGAGAAAGAATGCAATGAACCA
This sequence comes from Myrmecobius fasciatus, assembly GCA_023553655.1. Lineage (NCBI taxonomy): Eukaryota > Metazoa > Chordata > Mammalia > Dasyuromorphia > Myrmecobiidae > Myrmecobius > Myrmecobius fasciatus. The sequence goes on from JAJPUD010004266.1 coordinate 38,596, forward strand.
AAAAATTCAATTGGCCAGTTACAAAAGGAACTAAAAAAGAAAAGGAAATAATACTTTTAAAATTTAAAACTGAACAAATAGAAGTGAATGACTCAATAAGACTTCACAAATCAGTCAAACAAAAAAAATGAAAAAATAGGAGAAAATATGAAATATCTCCTAGGAAAAACATATGACTTGGAAAACAGATCTAGGAGAGACAATCTAAGGATTATTGGACTCCCGGAAAGCCACTGAAAAAAAAGAACCTAGATGCTATCTTCCAGGAAATCATGAAAGAAAATTGCCCTGATGTTTTAGAATCAGAAGGCAAAATCGCCATTGAAAGAATTCATCAATCACCTCCTGAAAGAGACCCCAAAATTGAAACCCCAAGGAATATCGTGGCCAAATTTCAGGACTATCGCACCAAGGAAAAGATAGTGCAAGCAGCTAGAAAGAAAGAATTCAAATACCGAGGAATTGTAATTAGAATCAAACAAGATCTGTCAGCTTCCACATTAAAGGATCGAAGGGCCTGGAATCAGATATTCCGAAAGGCAAAAGAACTTTGATTACAGGCAAGAATAAGTTATCCAGCTAGAATGAGCATCATCTTCCAGGGAAGAAGATGGTCATTAAATGATACAGGAGAATTTCACCTATTTCTAATGAAAAGACCAGATCTAAACAAAAAATTTGACCTCCAAACACAGAACTCAAGAGAAATAAAAAGGAAAGAACTCTTGAGAACTATATTTCTACTATGGGTATCCTTAAAGAATGGGAGTATAATTTGATTTTACTTTGATAATAATGGAAAAGAAATTAGAGGTGGAAGGGATATCATACTGAAAAAAAAGGGGAAAGGAGGTAAAATAAAGTAAAAAAAAAAAAAAAAAGGTAAAATAAGGTAAAATCTCATTAAGAGACATAGAAAATTAAATATAATTGAGGGAAAGAAGGAAGGGTGATGACCATTGTGTAAATCTTACTCTCATTAGATTGGGCTCTAAAAGAGTATATCAGACACATATGGCTTCAAAGAAAACCGTGTCCCTCCTTTATAGGGAAAGGAGGAAAAGAAAGGGATAGTCTAAATAGAAGGGAAAAAAGAAAAACTAGGGGAAAGGTGTAAAAAAGAGGGAGGGATTCTAAAGGGGGGAAGACTGTTAGAGGGAGGTGGTCATCAAAAACAAAATACTGGGGAGGGGGAAAGGGAGAAAGAGGAAAAAGAAAAGAAAAACATAACTTTGGGTAAATAAGATGGCAGGAAATAGATATAGTTATTTTAACTGTGAATGTGAATGGGATGAACTCTCCCATAAAATGGAAGCAGATAGCAGACTGGATTAAAACCCAGAATCCTAGAATATGTTGTTTACAAGAAACACATCTAAAACATAGAGATACATACAGAGTGAAAGGTAAAGGGCTGGAGCAGAATCTTTTATGCTTCAGGTGAACAAAAAAAAGCAAGGGTAGCAATCCTTATCTCAGATCAAGTAAAAGCAAAAATAGATCTACATAAAAGAGATAAGGAAGGAAACTATATTTTACTAAAGGGTACCATAGACAATGAAGCGGTATCACTACTAAACATATATGTACCAAGTGGTATAGCATCCAAATTTCTAGAGGAGAAACTAACAGAGATGCAAGGAGAAATAGAAAGCAAAACTATACTAGTGGGGGATCTCAACCTTGCTCTCTCAGAATTAGATAAATCAAACTACAAAATAAATAAGAAAGAAGTTAGGGAGATAAACAAAATGTTAGAAAAGTTAGGTATGATAGATCTCTGGAGGAAATTGAATGGCGATAGAAGGGAGTATACTTTTTTCTCAGGGGTTCATGGAACTTATACAAAAATTGATCATGTGTTAGGGCATAAAAACCTGAAAATCAAATGCAGAAAAGCAGAAATAGTAAATACATCATTTTCAGATCACGATGCAATAAAACTCACTTGTAATATAACGCCAGGAGAAAATAGACCAAAAGTTAATCGAAAATTAAATAATCTAAGTTTAAAGAATGAGTGGATGAATGAGCAAATTATAGACACAATCAATAATTTCATCCAGGAGAATGACAATAATGAGACAACATACCAAAATTTGTGGGATATGGCCAAAGCGGTTATAAGGAGTAATTTTATATCTCTAGATGCTTACTTGCATAAAATAGAGAAAGAGAAGATCAATGAATTGAGCTTGCAATTAAAAAAGCTAGAAAAAGAGCAAATTAAAAACCCTCAATTAAATACCAAATTGGAAATTTTGAAAATAAAAGGGGAGATTAATAAAATTGAAAATAAGAAAAGTATTGAATTAATAAATAAAACTAAGAGTTGGTTTTATGAAAAAAGCAACAAAATAGATAAGCCTTTAGTTAATTTGATTAGAAAAAGGAAAGAGGAAAATCAAATAGTTAGTCTCAAAAATGATAAGGGAGAACTTTCCTCCAATGAAGAGGAAATTGGAGTAATAATTAGGAGTTACTTTGCCCAACTTTATGCCAATAAATTTGATAATCTATGTGAAATGGAGGAATATCTACAAAAATATAGATTGCCCAGGTTAACAGAAGAGAAAATAAATTATTTAAATAGCCCCATTTTAGAAAAAAGAAATAGAGCAAGCTATTAATCAACTCCCTAAGAAAAAATCTCCAGGGCCAGATGGATTTATATGTGGATTCTACCAAACACTCAAATAACAATTAATTCCAATACTATATAAGCTATTTGAAAAAATAGGGAAAGAAGGTGTACTACCAAATTCCTTCTATGATACAGATATGGTACTGATAGCTAAACCAGGTAGGGAGAAAACAGAGAAAGAAAACTATAGACCCATTTCCCTAATGAATATTGATGCAAAAATTTTAAATAAGATATTACCAATGAGATTACAGAAAGTCATTCCCAGGATAATACACTATAACCAAGTAGGATTTATACCAGGAATGCAGGGCTGGTTCAATATTAGGAAAACTATCAGCATAAATCAATTATATTAATAAACAAATTAACAAAAACCATATGATTATTTCAATAGATGCAGAAAAAGCTTTTGATAAAATCCAACACCCATTCCTATTAAAAACAGTAGAGAGTATAGGAATAAATGGGCTTTTCCTTAAAATGATTAGTAGTATTTACTTAAAACTATCAGCAAACATCATATGTAATGGAGTCAAACTAGAACCATTCCCAGTAAGATCAGGAGTGAAACAAGGCTGCCCACTGTCACATCATTATTATTTAATATTGTGTTAGAAATGTTACCTTTGGCAGCAAGAGAAGAAAAAGAGATTAAAGGAATTAGAGTAAGTAATGAGGAAACCAAATTATCACTCTTTGCAGATGACATGATGGTATACTTAGAGAACCCTAGAAACTCGAATAAAAAATTACTAGAAACAATTCACAACTTTATCAAAGTTGCAGTATACAAAATAAATCCACATAAATCATCAGCATTTTTATATATTACCAACAAAGTTCAGCAGCAAGAGATACAAAAAGAAATTCCATTCAAAATAACTGTTGATAGTATAAAATATTTGGGAATCTATCTGCCAAGGAAAAGTCAGGAACTATACAAACTAAACTACAAAACATTTTCCACACAAATAAAGTCAGACCTAGTCAATTGGAAAAACATCAAAGGCTCATGGGTAGGCCGAGCGATTATAATAAAAATGACAATAGTACTCAAACTAATTTACTTTAGTGCCATACCAATCAAACTACTAAGAAATTATTTTACAGAACTAGAAAAAAATAGTAGCAAAATTCATTTGGAAGAACAAAAGGTCAAGAGTTTCAAGGGAATTAATGAAAAAAAAAGGCTGATGAAGGTGGCCTTGCTGTACCAGAACTAAAACTATATTACAAAGCAGCAGTCATCAAAACCATTTGTTACTGGCTAAGAAATAGAGTAGTCGATCAGCGGCATAGGATAGAATAACAAGACAAACCAGGCAATAACTATAGCAATTTATTGGTCTGATAAACACTAAGACCCCAGCTTTTGGAATAAGTACTCAGTATTTGACAAAAACTGCTGGGAAAATTGGAAACTAGTGTGGAAGAAATTAGGGCTTGACCCTCACCTAATACCACATACCAAGATAAGATTTAAATGGGTTCATGATTTGAATATAAAGAATGATATTATAAGTAAATTAGAGGAACGTAATATAGTTTACCTCTCAGACCTGTGGAGATGGAATAAATTTATGTCCAAAGAAGAATTGGAACTCTTAATTGAACACCAGATAGATAATTTTGACTATATTAAGTTAAAAAGTTTTTGTACAAACAAAATCAATGCAGTCAAGATTAGGAGGGAAGCAATAAATTGGGAAATCATCTTTACATTTAAGGGTTCTGATAAAGGCCTCATTTCTAAAATATATAGAGAATTGTCTCATTTATAAGAATTCAAGCATTTTCCAATTGATAAATGGTCAAAGGATATGAACAGACAATTTTCAGATGATGAAATTAAAACTAGTTCTAGTCATATGAAAAAGTGATCCAAATCACTACTGAGCAGAGAAATGCAAATTAAGACAACTCTGAGGTACCACTACACACCTGTCAGGAAAAGATGATGACGAATGTTGGAGGGGATGTGGGAAAGCAGGGACAGTGATACATTGTTGGTGGAACTGTGAACTGATCCAGCCATTCTGAAGAGCAATTTGGATCTATGCTCAAAAAATTATCAAACTGTGCATATCCTTTGACACAGCAGTGTTTCTATTGGGTTCATATCCCAAAGAAATCATAAAGGAAGGAAAGGGCCCCACATATTCAAGAATGTTTGTGGCAGCCCTTTTTGCAGTATCTAGAAACTGGAAATAGATGCCCATCAATTGGACAATGGCTGAACAAATTATGGTATATGAATGTTATGGAATATTATTGTTCTGTGAGAAACGACCAGCCGGATGATTTCAGAGAGGCCTGGAGAAACTTGCATGGATTGATGCTGAGTGAAATGAGCAGAACCAAGAGATCATTATACACGGCAACAACAAGACTATATGATGATGACTTCTCATGGACATGGTTCTCTTCAACAATGAGGTGATTCAAACCAGTTCCAATTGTTCAGTGAAGAAAGCCATATACATCCAGAGAGAGGGATATGAAATGTGGACCACAACATAACATTTTCATGCTCTCTATTGATGTTTGCTTGCATTGTGCTTCCTTTCTCTGATGGTTTTTTCTTGTAGATATGATTTTTCTTGCACAAAAATGATGTGTGGAAATATGTATACATATATTCGATCTGTCAAGTATTTTAACATAATTAACATGTAGTGGATATCCTGCCATCTAGGGGAGAGGTGGGGAGTAGGGGGGAAAATTTGTAACAGAAAGCTTTGTAAGGGTTAATGTTGAAAAATTACCCATACATGTTTTACAAATAAAAAGTTTTAATAATAATAAAAAAAAGAAAAATGGAAGAATGTTGATTAAACTAATCCACAGATCATATTTTCTGAGAACTACTGCCTATATCAATAGAATTTAAGGAAATGGAATTTCAATTTTTAATATTACCAAATTCCTGAGACAACTTTTTTCCTGTGCCAAATCCAGTGGATGTTTATCAGTCATCATCCTCCTTGACCTCTCTGTAGAATCTGATAGTACTGTGACCTCCTCTCTAATAATCTTTCTTCTCTTGTTCACAAGATTACAATCCTCATCTTCTTCTCTGTCTCTTTTAGTGGCTCTTCTTCCTCTTTCCAATCCCTTAAACTTGGAATTCCTTATGTTTTTCTATTAGAGGTATTTAACTTGGAGAAGTTAAGATTCAAAGGTGCTATGGTAGTTTTTAAGTATGAAGGGTTATCGTTGCAAGTGAGATTGTCCAGTTTTGCAGAAGAAAGCAGAAATACAAGCATTGGGTAAAACTGCATCTCAATGCAAATTATGATCTTTAACTGGGTGCTCCCCCCAAAGTATTGTCCTACTTTCTTTTTTCCTCCATCTGTAGTATTGCCCTTGACAATCTTATCAACTCTCACAGAATGAATTACCATATACAGCTATCCAGTCTTGATCTCTTTTCTGACCTTTAATTTTACATTTCTAACTGCCAACTGGACATCTTGAACTGGATAGCTTTACAACAACATGATCTAAAATTACACTTACTAACACCTTTATTACAGAGTTTCTACACAATAAAAGGTCCAGATTACTAAACTGAAAATGAATGCTGTGTTAAAAAAAAAAAAAAAAGGCTGAACCTGTTGCATGGTCTAGTTATTTCTTCTTGAAATATAATTTAACTCTAAATAGGATAAGAATGAGGCCTTCACATATTTTGTCAGGATTTGTGGCAGTGAAATCCAACCTATACATGAACAAGCCTTTCCTCTACAGTATAAATGAAAACCATTTTAAGTTGGTACCTTCTTTTTATCTTATGGACTTAGAGAACTGTCTGTATCATATTAAGATGCTAAGTGACTTGCTCAGGGTCACATAATTAATATCAAAGGCAGGAAGCAACTTCAAAGCTGGCCTTCTGTCCATTATGTAATACATACAGCACATGAAACAGATGATTAACTGATGGGGCAAGGTTTTGAAGAAGATAAGATGGCACTAGATCAAAGACCCAGGTATTTCAGGTAATGTGTCTCCTTTGTTTCTGTTAAGATTATTCCCCTTCTGCTCTGCCACTAGGGGCAGGAGAGGTGATGCTAAGCTGTGCTGACAAGGCACCCCACATATTGGTTATGGAAAACACCAATGGAGTTTTGATGAGATGACTCTAAAAGAAGCTGTTTTACCTCTAAAACAATTATATAGGATAAACAGGTAACTGTTGGTATCAATGACTTCCAATCTCTAACAAGGGCATGTCCTAAAGGAAAATGAATGACTCAAGAGATATTGTCCAAGATAACCATTGTTGACCAATTATATCAGTCATTCAAGTATTATTCCAGAGTCTTTTTGTAAAGTAGAGCTGACCCTGGGATCTACAAGGCTTTAATAATGCAACAAATCTGACAGATTCAAGGTGCAAAGGCATTTAAGTGTGAGTCTAGTAGGAAAGATCGTATGTCCTTCATCCAAGGACCAAAATATAGCTAAAGTAATGATTTCTGCCATAACTCACAAATGAAAACAGACTGTTACCTGCAATGGAACTACACACACACACCCCTCTAGCCCTTTCCCCCCACATATAACAGATACTTAAAACATATCCATTCCTCAAACAATATTAATATTATTTTAATGATATAGGCAATTAAAAGAAATAACTTAATCATTCTTGTAAAAGAATTCTATCAAAACTAAGAACACTTTCAGATAGAATTTGAAATGCCATGCTTCAGAGCAACCCTAAGTTCAGATGCAAAAAAAAAAAAAAAAAAAAAAGGAAAATAGTCTGAACACGTGGTAAGACCTAGAACTACTTAAAAACACAATAGGTCTCAGCTCTACCACTGCTTCTCAAGGTAGGTCTAATACAGTTAATATGAACGGCATCTTCAAAAATGCCCCCTTTGGGTTCATTACTGGGATGACAGAATTGTGAAGGAAATTTAACTCAAATAATCCCATTCTCTGTCTCAACTGCCTTTACCATTTTCCAACCCAAGAAAATGATATTTTCTATGGAAAATTTCTTCTCTTTAATCCTTTTCCATTCAATAAAACAGAAAACCCTCAAAGGTTTCTTCTATGCTAAAGACAGAAGTCAAAGTCATCCAAACCTGTTTCCTTCTGGATAGGAATCATCTGAAATACTGCATTATGTGATTGGGTTAAGAAAGGTTTGATAAGGACAATGAACAGTGCTGGCCTTACAATCATGAAGAACTGATTTATAGTACAGTCTCAGATACTAGCTGTGTTACCCTGAGTGAATCCCTTAGCTCTCTGGGCAGCTGGCAAATCTCTAGGACTCAGCTGGGCTATCATTTGCATTGCTGAATGGAATTCTCAAAAGAATAGATCTCCAAGTAGTAAGGTCATGGATGTTTCCCAAATGATCCACAATTTAGTTTTTGAAGATCAGGAAAAAAAAAATCTAAAAGAATTATGAGTTTGTTAGATTCCTAAAAGCTTTTTATTATTAATGTCAAGTATACTCTTGAAGCTCTTTCTTATGGTTAGGGAAATTAAAGTAAGCTTATTTTTCAATTCTACATTCCAAAAATGCTACAAAAAACTAATCATACATGTATTATGGTATTAAAACCTCACCAACAAATGCCAAAAAGCAGAAATAATAAACAATTTTACTGAAATTAATCTAATAAAAATTATGTTCAATAAAATACTGCTTGACAAGATTACTAAAAATAATTAAAATAAAATTTTAAAAAATTAGTAGGTCAAAGAAAAATCAGAGAAATACACAATTTTACTAAAGATAATAAGAAACATATTAAAACAATCCTTAGGTGAAAATTTACATTTCTAAACACTTTCCTCAAAAAAAGAAACGAAATTAAGGAGAGTCAAAGTGGGGAGGGAGGGAAAAGCTGCTCTATAGAACAATGTCTAATAAGTATCAATGCCTCATTCAGGTAATAGTTTTCAACTTATGGGGAAAAAAAGCTTTTCTCTGACCATATCTTTTTTTGGGGGAGGATTGTTGGTTTTTGTTTTAATTTTTCTCCCAGTTATATGCAAAACATTTTTTAACATTTGTTTTTAAAAGTTTGAATTCCAGATCCTCTCCCTTCCCCCCATTGAGAAGGCCCATGTGAAGTTGTACAAAAAACATTTTCTATCATGTCATGTTGAATAAGAAAACTTAGATTTCTCTAATCACGCCCCCAAAAAAACCCTCAAGAAAAAAACAAAGTAAAAAAGTATGCTCTAGTCTCTATACAGACACAAACAGTTCTTTTTCTGGGTATGGACGGCATTTTTCATCTTCAGTCTTTCAGAGTAGACTTAGAACGTTGTTTTGCTGAGAATAGCCAAGTATTTGACCATATCTTAAAAGAGTTGAGAATTAAGATACAATCAAACGTACTTAATTGTGTGCAGGACTTCAAGAATTTATAATATGAAATTTTAGCAAATTTATTCACAAGATAATATATATTTCTTCCTTTTGTTGACTGTTTCCCTATGCTCCCCAAAACAGTTGCAAATTGTCATTAATAACTAGTAATACAAAAATATCCTTAGAAGCAAGGGGGTTAGATATTCTTTTTTCCCCCTTTTGCAGATCCCTAGTTCTCCTGCAACATGTCTCTTCTCACCCCTTCGAAACAGGGTTTGACCCAGAAGGAAACTGTGTAATAACAGCTATATAATTTATAAAATAATTATCTGTGATTGGTAAAGTCCATATAAGATTAAGAATCATGGACTAAAGGACTGAAAAATGAAGAAAAGTGAGAACATCACTGTGACTATGGAAGAGCAAAATTACTGATTATGGGAATTTAGGAAGTTGATGAACTGGAAGGTACAGTATTTTAGAAAAAATAAGCTTGCTAAAGATTTTAGGACTCTCATCACCTTAGTGACAAAATATTTACTTTGAAAAACTGATTATAGACACTACTGTATAAAATAACTAAAAGATGAATAAAATATTCAGGACCGATATACCAAAGTAAACAAAATGCTCATATAGTTTCAATTACTGTTTCTTAGAGAAGAACTTAAATAGCTGGAGGAAGATTCAGTGCTCATAGCTGGGCCATAAACAAAAATATAAAAATGACAATATTATCAAAATTACTTTATAGTGTTGATGTTATACTAATTAAATTCTTAATAGGATATTTTATAGAATGTAATAATAATAAAATTCAATTTGAAAAATAGGAGATCTAAAATATATATATATATTTTTTTTTTGCTTTTTTGCTGAGGCAATTGGGGTTAAGTGACTTGCCTAGGGTCACACAGCTAGGAAGTGTCTGAGACCACATTTGAACTCAGGTCCTCCTGACTTCAGGGCTGGTACTCTAACCACTGTGCCACCTAGCTGCCCGGAGATCTAAAATATTAAAGGAAATAGACATGTATGAAAGAAGGAAGAATAACACTTTCAGACTTCAAACTACATTGTAAACAGCAGTCATCAAAATCATCTGGAATTGGCTGAAAAAAAAAAAAAAGGTAGATCAATGGAACAGACTAGCCATGTCAGCATAAGAAACAATGGAACTCAGGGGCAGCTAAGTGGCGAAGTGAATAGAGCACTACCTCTGAAGTCAGGAGGACATGAGTTCAAATCTGGTCTAGCTGTGTGACCCTGGGTAAGTCACTTACCCCCCCCAATAAAAAGAAACTGAAAAAGAAACAATGGAACTCAATAAACTGGAATACTCAGATTACTTAGGAAAAATTCACAATCTAATAAAAATGGCTAGGAAAAGTAGAAAACAGTCTACAAAATCAGGTTTAAATCAAGATTGTATGACAAATTACACAATACATTTTAAGTGAATACATGACCTTAATATTAAAAATCATAATTAGAGGAGAAGTAGATCATGTATCTCTCACAGCTTTGTCACTATATCAGTCAGATACTTTGATTTTTTTTCCCTTTAAAAACTTGCTATATTGCCTTCAAAACTAACAAGTGAGCAAGCAAACAAGAAACAAGGAGAACTAAATGTCACGAAAAGGACTTCTCTTACATACAACTACAGAGAACATGATTATAACTGAAAATGAAAAATAAATCCATGAGGCTACCATCTTAGACATCCTAATACTAACATTTAATGGTATTACACTCAACTCCAATTAAAAAGGCAATGATATTGATATTTATATGAACATAAAAAATGAAATATTAAAAAAACCACTATAGAGTATGATAGCAGCAGAAAGTTGGGAAACACATCATAAAACAATTATCAATGATTTTAAAAATCGGCAAGATGAAAGAAAATTATTTGAGAATTTCTATTCGTGTAGGTTTTTTTGGGGGGGAAATGAGGGTAAAGTTTTAGGTTCTGCCACTTATTACCTACCAAAGATAATTAATTTATTTGTACTTCTTTCTTTTCTGAACTTGGAAAGAACTGAGAGCTGTAGCAGTTGATGTTTTTGAAACCAACCTTGAAAAAATTGCTCTTGGATCAAAAGGTTCTCAGTTGCCAGCACAGTTGCCCTCAGTGGAAGATCCCAGTAAGGTTACTACATGTTCTGCAGCCCAATGTCAACACCATTCTTTTGTTAATTCATTGGCAGTTTTGCATAAATTGTTATTTTGTTTTAGCTCCAAAGATTTTTTTCTATAAGATACAAAATGTCTAGAGTGTCTCAAAATAATTACATCACCACTGCATTGTATCCAAGAAGAGGATTAATGATTTGAGATTTATTTTAATATAGCTGTGATTAATCCCAATTTTATTTAAATTGTGAATTCTGCTGAAATTTCAAGGTCAGGCAATTGGAAAGCAAACACTGAACCACTGTTCTTAAGCCATTCTGGACTTGCCAGTTTATTTCATGCTTCATTTGCAACAGAAGTAATAAAATTTTAGTCCAAAAAATCAAGACTATTTTTGTAAGCAAAAGCACCATGGTTACATTTTTTTTTTCATTTTTACTTACATTCAGTAATTTTAAAGTTACTTTTATACTGCCAATAAAAAATCATGAGCCTAACCATAATTATAAGTTTTATATCACTAATACCTCTGTTTCTCATACAAGTTAATTTAGCCACATATAGAAGCACGGATTATAAAGATGATCAGACTGTGCTTCTTAGCTGGAGAAATCCCCCTCCCCCAAAAAAGAGAAATTAACACATAAAACTTTTAAAACATTTTTGTTTTAATATTTCCATATTTTTCTATAAAGTCAAACTAACATAGGTAATTTTAACATGAGAGATTAAAGTTCAAAATGATCGACTATGGGGAAGCTAGGTGGCACAGTGGATAGAGTACCAGCCCTGAAGTCAGAAGGACCAGAGTTCAAATATGGTCTCAGACACTTAACATTCCCTAGCTGTGTGACCCTGGGCAAGTCACTTAACCCCAATTGCCTCAGCAAAACAAACAAACCAAAACAAACAAACAAAAACCCAACCCAAGTATTTCCAGCAGCTAGGTGGCACAGTATTAGAGCACCACCCCTGAAGTCAGGAGGACCTGAGTTCAAATTTGATCTCAGGCACTTAATACTTCCTAGCTGTGTGACCCTGGGCAAGTCACTTAACCCCAATTGCCTCAGCCAAAAAAAAAAGGAAGAAAAGAAAAGAAAAATGGGAAATGAAAAACAGATTTTTTTGGGGATACTTTTTACAAAAAGAAAAAATTTAAACCAATATAAACAAGTATCTAGAAGAGCTGAAAAAGTACCACCACACATGATATTATGACAAAATAAAGTCACATACCTATTTAATTTTTATAATTCTATCACCAGTCAGTCCCAATTTTGGGGTCTCGAAGAGTTGCAACTTATCGAAATGACTGAATTAACAAAAATATAAGTAAAAAATATAAGAGGAAAGAGTGGGGGGAGAAAAGCTGACATTTGAATCTCTGAACTAGTGAAGGAAGAGAAGAATACATATACAAAGTTGAATAGAAAATTTCAGAAAGGCAAATGGAGGGAAAGGAGAAGAGAGACTTAAGAGGGAAAGTAAATTAAGGAAGGGATCAGTTCTAAACAAAATGAACTATAATGATGTACAAAAATATTTAAAGCTCTTTTTGAGGTAATGAAGAATGGAAGGGGGTTGTTCATTTTAATTAAGGAATGGCTGTGAACAAGTTATGCTATATAAATGTGATGAAATACTACTGTGCTATAAAAAACAATGAAGGTTTCAGAGAAATCTGGCAAGACGTATAAATTGATATAAAGTGAAATGAAAAGAACTAGAAGGACAATTTATACAAAGACAACAATATAGCAAAGACAAACAACTTAAAAAGAATTATAAACTCTGATCAGACTTTAGTCCAAAGGATTAATGATGAAATATACCTACTTCTTGATAAAGAGGTAAAATACTTACAATGCAACATTACATATTTTTGATTTGACTTTTCTTTTTGGACATACACATATGACCAATCTAGAAATTTATTTTGTTTAACATTGTCTTTGTGATGGGGAATATTATGCCCCACACTGCTTTTCTAATGATGACTTGAAAAATATTCACATTTTGCCCTCTCCTTCCAATAATCTGGATTATTTTTTAAAATTATTTTAAGGGTACTCAGGTTTATGTTTTCTTATGTTTTGGGGGGGTACAGATGATGATTATATTATTTCTCTGATCACTTATTTTTGAGAATTGATATCTTACCTGGTCTCCCAGTGTAATGTCAAGTGACCAACCTGGTTTCCCAATTTTGCTGTCAAGTGACATTTTAAAATTGTTGTTCTATCATTTGTATCCTTATGATGCATCTTTCCCCTTCAAAATGTTTAAAACCTGACTAAGATTGCCCAACTAATTTATCTGAATTATTTGCAGTTAGCCCTTCCACATAGCAACTTTCCTCATCACTGTTCTGATATATCACAAGTTGGCATAAAAAAATTAAAGGGGAGTTTTGCAAAAGAAGAAGATGACATGAGAAATTCAGCAAATGACACAGAAAAAAAGTTTAGAAACTCAGAAATGCATAAAATATATGTATGGTATTGCATAATATCAACACATTTTATTTTTCAATACCATAATTCAGACTTTTTCTGATATGAAAGGGCCAAAAATTTTTACACTGATTTTTCCAGATCATGGGAGCACTGTACCGCTGATGCCTGTGACATGGAAGGGATAACTGTATTCTAATCCTATCTTCAACACTCTTCTTTTATTTGGCATCCCAACACATTTGTCAGGAAAAAAAAAAAACATTCATTAAGTACCTACTTTGTGCCAGATACTGTATTAATTGCTAAGGATAAAATATGAAAAAGAAAAGGAGTTCTTGCCTTGGCGGAGGGTGGGGTGGGAGTGGGGGGCCTACGCAGCAGTAATATTGAAGCAAACAAAGACATGGCTGGCATGGGAACAGACCTCTTTAAATAAGAGGCTTTAGGAAGAGTTCTTTTCTTTGTTCTGTAATCCTCTAATCAAAAATAAGTACCAAGGCTGACTTCATCTAAAAAGATAAGTTTCCTGATGATAGGGTTCCTTGGCATAGTAGATTCCAGTAGGAGAAACCTCACTGACCAGGGAACAAGCCTGGGCAATTATGGAGAAAATCACCATAGGCCACAGAGATGAAGGCCATCTGCTCCATGTCAGCAGCTGACAGCTCTCTCCATACAATGTCTCCAGAGAGATTTCAGTTCTTGCTACTTATTTCCACTTGGAGTCAGTCCTTTTCTGGACTTCCAGTTGTAGTTATCACAAAACTGTTTTCTTCTACAGCCCAAGACCAGGATTATCTTACTCTGAAATACTTATTAAATGTATTGAGGCTGGTTGGTTGGTTTTTTTATTCTTTCACTCTTATTCTTTTCAGTCTTTCTTATTTTTTCTATGCAGGCAAAAACAAAAAAACCCCCCAAAACCATTAAAATGTGTTCCTCCCTCCCTCACCCCTCCATTTCACTGTTATATGGCTAGATTTCTAAGAGGGATGGCAAAAAAGTTTCAACATCACAAAACTAACAAAATTAATCACAGTATAAACAAAAGTATTTACAAACACATGATTATATCAAAAACTATTGAAAAAGCCTTTGGCAAAGTATAACATTCATTTTTTGTCAAAAATACTACAAATATGCACATAGAAGAATCTTTTGTAATGGATATTTTCTGGTTTTGTCCAGATGGGATTTACAATGGTTCTAAACTATTACTGTTCATATAACATTGTATGAATCTAAAACAGTGCAATCATGTAAGTACAATAACGTAACAATATTTTCCCTTGAACTTTTGGCCTGCATTTCATATACACTTAGAAAGAGATTCACAAGCCACTATTTTAATAATTTGCTTTACAAATGCTGATAAGAATATGTATGAAAATAGTGGATGCCATAATTCTCATGATTGTGACTGAAAATCAAAATTTGTCAATATATTTTAAGTCAAATCCCACATAAGCCAAAGGCAATATAGATTTATTATTAAAATGAGTCTATAGTAAAGACACTCACTATTAATTGGCTACTAAGAGATACTCTTATTATTGAAGAAAATGGCTTTATAATTAATGTTGGAAATTTCTTGTTTTAAAAGTAAAAACAAGGGTTTAGTTGTACAAAATAGGATCCTGTTCTGAGATGCTTTGGAAAATGAAAAAGTAAGGATGATAGGATGATCGAGTCTACAACAATGGAAATCTGTTGTACCTATATTACCTCAAAAAAATGTAGAATTTGAAGGTTGGAAGAAGGAGAACTATTTTTTTGGACATGGTCAATATGGAAATGAATTTTGCCTGACTGCGTACAAGTACAAGGATTTGGTTTTTCATTTCAAAGGATGAATATGGAGTTGGACAGAACTAAAAATAAATTGTTCTTTAAATAAAAGTTCTTGGGTTTTTTTTTTAAGTAATACACATTCTTTTTTCTTAAAAAGAAATATATAGGGGCAGTTGAGTGGCACAGTGGATAGAGCACCAGAACTGAAGTCAGGAGGACCTGAATTCAAATCTGGTTAATTTAACACTTCCTGACTGTGTGACCCTGGGCAAGTCACTTAACCCTAATTGCTGCAGCAAAAAAAGTAAACTAAAAATTAACCACAGACTGATTCTAATTTCAGGATCTGAGAGTATAAAAATATTAAAGAATTCTATGGAAATCAAAAATGGATTCAAAGAGAAAAAAGGATGGTAGATAAGAATATGGACTGGGCCAACTCAAGTTCTTGTCATAAAGAACTTACTTTTTTCAACATCAATCAAAATCAACTGTCCCTTCAGACCTTTGTTAATAAAACATTAAGTGACTGATTAGCTATGTTTGGAGAGGAGAGAGGAAAGCACTCATTTGTTTCATTTTTTAGGGCAATCAATCCACAGGGCCTGAGAGTAACTTAGTTTTGTCAAAATAATGACTGATATAAGAGAAGAGGTACTAATAAGCTTACCCATGTTATAAATCATCTCCTAGGCTGTACTTTGTCCTTGAGACCTTTGGTACATAGAGCAGCATCAGGGAAAGATTGAGCAGTTTTTCCAAATAGTTCTAAAGTTAAAACTTCTAATTATCAGGACCCTAAGAAAACATTTCAATATTATACATCTAATATTTTATGTGTGATACTTATATACTTAGATGCTTTCTAACGGAAAGATGGAAATTTTCAAGATAAATTCCAACAAATATTCAATAATCTAATAAACAAAATAAAATTAAAGGAAAACTGATTACCAGGTTGTATACACCTGACTAGGATATGAACATTTGTTTGAGCTAAAAGATGAGGCTTCTCTCTCCCCACCTGTAGTAATTTACATAATTTTAAATCAGATTAAATTATAATCAGAACTGATTCCTAACAGGGCAAGAATTTTGTTGTTTTTCCAAGTTGGTTGCCAAAAAAAAAAAAAAATCTAATTCAAGTTATTTATTTTCTTTCTAACTGTTCTTAACTAAAGGAACTGGAAATACAAAGATGTAGAGAATACAGACACAGAAAAAAACAAAACAAAACAACCACATAACCTCAACTAGCCTAGTGAAGATACAAAACCCTATCCCTATGTGACTCCACCTTTCCAGAAAGCCAGCAGCTAAAAGAATTCATTTCTATTCGTTCTTTCTTCAACTTTAATGGGTTGAGCAATTACTGTACTTAACAGGCTCTTTTAATACCTGATGTACTTTTCAGCAGTCCATTACTTTCCCAGGCTTGTCATGGCTCATTTAAATGGTATAGAGGAACTTCTATGAAGCTATTTCTAGGATTCATTGAGTTTAAGATATTATAATGAGATACAGAGGTTAGGCAGAATGAAACTATGAAACAGAGTAAAAACAGCAAACTGTAAATAATTTTTTTTTAAGAGTGGAAAGTAAAAAAAGCAATATCTGTCCTGTAAAAAATATTTGGAAGAAAATATTAAGTACTATGGAGAAATAATGACCCATCTTATATAAATAAGGGAAAGGCCATGGTCCTCTTTTTTTTTTTTTAAATAAATTAAATTTAAAAGGAAGACAAGATAGAGATAAACATGCCTTTTCATCATGATTTTGATACAATTATTTAATACAATGATGTAGTCCATGGATGGATTATTATAATCCATTCCACCCCAGCAGAAATAAAAAGAATTATATAACTGATTCTTTGCATAAAGGGCTTTGCATAATAGCAGTCTAACTAACCAGGTAAAAATTAAAATACAATTAAGTCTTCATTGAAAAGGCCTTGATACAGATTCAGGGCAGTTATAATCAGCCCTGGAGTAAAGAAGACTTAAAATTCAAATCCAGCTCCAGAGGCTTATTATATTATTTTGACTCTGGGCAAATTAATTCTGTTGATTGTCTCAATTTCTGCATCTGTAAAAGGAAGGGTTGTTGTGAGGATCAAATAAGATATCTTAAAAAATGTAGCACAATGCCTGGTAGACAGTAGGCACTATATAAATGTCAACCAATATTATTATTATTATTATTATTATACTGAGAAATGAAGAAGGGAAGAACTGAAAGAAGAAAGAAATAACAGAAAATGAAAAGTCAAAATGCTTGATGAAGGTACTTGTAAATGTTCAATGACTGAACACAAATTTAAACTTCAAATATCATTTGACTGGGGGGGCGAAGCCAAGATGGTGGAGTAAAGACATGACTCTCTGTGACCTCCTCTGACCTTTCTCTCAAACCAACAGCGGATTAAGCCTCTAAACTAGTTCTGGAGTCAAAGCTCCCCCAAATATTTGGAGTACAACACATTTCCAGAAGTTACCTTGGACGAGCTTCAGAACAAGTCTGTTTCAATCAGGCAGGGGTCAGTTTGCCGAGCTCAGACAGCAGCTCTAGGAGACAGGGCAGGAAGCCGGACCAGGACTCAGAGCATGGCAGATTATAAGCACCTGGGAAGTTTCTGTGAGGTTCTTGGGCCCTGGTTGCAGGCAGGTGCTTTGGCAAATATCATTTGACTTTTGCCATGAACTAACTCACAGCATGAATTGTTATAATGCCAGTGACTGCTTCATAATGGGCTCAGTTGTTATATTGGAGAGAACATCCCAAAGGAGTCAAAAGTTACTTCTATTCCTTTGTTATGATAGACCCACATTGCCAAGATTCAAGAAAACAGAGTTGGATGCTATACCTTTAATGGGATCACAGAAAACCTGTAGACTTTTTATAGTAATATTCAATTTTATTTCAAGTTCAGCACAAAATTCTCTCCTTCCACAAATTCTAAAGGCTCATGACAGAAAATGCTATTCACATCCAAAGAAAGAATTGTATCTGAATGCAGATCAAAGTATATTATTTTAACTTTTGTTTGCTGTTTTTATGTGATTTTTCCCTTTTGTACTGTTTTTTCATTCACAAAATGACTAATGTGGAAATGTTACATGATTGCACATGTATATATCAGATTGCTTGCCATCTTGGGGAGGAATGCTGATAGAAAAAATTTGAAACTCAAAATCTTATAAAAAATGAATGTCGAAAACTATCTTTACATGTAAGTGGGGGGAGATAAGACTATATGCCAAAATTAAATCCAATCAAATCCTCTCCCTTAGCCATCGAAAAAGCAAGAAATATAAAACACATTAAAAATATGAAGTTATGTAGAACAAATTTCCAAATTACCCCATATTTTCCAATGGAAAAAGTGGAAGAGAAAAAAGTATGCTTTAATCTTTACTCTGAATTCATCAAGTTTTCTATATGGAAATACATAGCATTTTTTCTTAGAGTTCTTTAGAATTACTGTAGGGTTATTGTACTGATCAAAGTTTTATTTTATAATATCTTTATAATCTTTTTATAACATCTTTATAATATTGCTGTTAGAATTTTTCTTCTAGTTCTCCTCACTTGATTTTATACAGTTCATAGAAGACTTCTTAGGTTTTTCTGAAACCATCACTGTTACTCATTTCTTACAGAACGAAAAGTATTCCTTATATTCATACACCATAATTTCTTTCATTGTTCCCCCAATAATGGCCATTTCCTCAGTTTAAAATTTTTTGCCAACTCAAAAAAAGCTGCTATGAATATTTTTTGTACATACGGACCTTTTTCTTTGTCCTTTGATCTCTTCTGAGATATAGAACTAATAACAGACAGTATAGCTAGCCTGAAAGGATATGCAGAGCTGAACAGTTTTCTGGGCATAGTTCCAAATAGCTTTCCAGAATGACTGGACCAGTTCACAGCTCAACCAGTTGTTATACAGTTATACAGTAATGTATTATTTCCCCACATACCCTCTAGCATTTTTCTTTTTTCTTTCCTGTGTCATGTTAGCTAGTATGGTCAATATGACAGGATAATACAGAACTTTTAAAATTTGCATTTCTGTAATTATCAGTGATGTATTGCATTTTTCCATATGACTAATAGTTTTGACTTCTTCTGGTGAAAACTGTCTGTTCATATACTTTGACTATCAATTGAATATCAATGGTTCCTTTTCTTATAAATTTAATTCAGTTCTCTTTCAAAAGATCAGATCTTTATCTTAGAAACTTGCTCTAATTATTCTTCTCCAATTTCCTCTTTTTTATTCAATCTTGTAAGTGTTAGTTTTGTTCTTGAATAACTTTTTAATTTTTATGTCATCAAAGTTATCCAATTAACCTCTTGTGAACCTCTCTATCTTTTGTATAGTATGAACTCTTCCCCATCTGTAGATATGAAAGATAATTTTTAAAATTATCTTTTATGTTCCAATAACTTGCTCCTGATACTACCTTTTATGTACAAATCAAATATCCATTTTAAGCATATATTATAGCATATGTGGTATTTTGGTCTCTGCCAGATTACTTCCAGTTTAAGTAGTTTCAGTCTAATACTCAATTCAAGTCTCAATAGCTCAGATCATTGGGTTTAACAAACACTAGGTTATTAAGTTCATTTGCTTTCATAAAATATATAATAAATTGTTTCACTGATCAATCTCTCCATTTCATATCTGCTACCAAACTATATGATGATTACATACTTGTAATACACTTTTGAGATCTGGTACCACAAGACCCTCTTTCCTACCTCATTTTTTCTTTTCGTTAATTCCCTCGATATTTTCGATCTTTTGTTTCTCCAGGTGAATTGTTTTTTCTAGCTCTATGGAGCTAGTTGGTTAATTGATATGGCACTGAATAAGTAAATTAACTTATGTAGCATTGCTATTTTTATTATGTTAGTTTGGCCTACCCATGAATAATTAATATTTTTCCAATTATTTAGGTCTGTCTTTATTTCTGTGAAGCTCATTTTTGTAATTGTGTTCGTATAATTTGTGTGTAACTTGGCAGATAGTCTTAGTATTTTATATTTCCTGCAGTTTTTTAAATAAAATTTCTCTTTCATGTTTCTAATTACTGGGTTTTGATAGTAATATATAGAAATATCAATGATTTTTGTGGGTTTATTTTAATATCCTGCTACTCTGACAAAATAGTTAATTCTTTCAAGTTTTTTTGTTGATTTTTTAGGGTTCTCTAAATAAATAATTATATCATCTATAAAAAGTAATAGCTGTATTTCCTTATTGCCTATGTTTACTTTTTCAATTATTTTTCTTGTTATTCTGTTATAACTATCTAGTGCAATAAAGAATAAAAGAAGTGATAATGGGCATTTCTGCTGCAGCCATGATCTTATTTGAGAAGTTTCTAGTTGATCCTCCACTAGAAACAATGTTTGCTCTTAGTTTTAAATAGATTTCACTTTAATTCTAATCATTCCTATGTTTTCCAGTGTTGTTGTTTTTTGTAAAGGAAGGTTATTCTTAGTAGTTATCCTACATATATTCTTTACCTTCCAGAATATAGTATTCCAAACCCTTTACACCTTTACAGTGGTAACTGTTAAATCTTGTGTGATGCTTACCATGGTTCTATGGTATTTGAAAGCCTTTTTGACTGCTTAGAATATTTTCTCCTTTACCTAGGAATTCTAGATTTTTAGATATAACATTTCTGGGAGTTTTCAGTTGGGGTTTTCTTTCAAGGAAGTGATGTGACTTCTTTCAATTTCTACTTTGCCCTCTATTTTGAAGACATTTGGGCAATTTTCTTTTTTAAATACAAGGTCTAGACTTTTGTTGTTGTTGTTCATGGCTTTTGGGTAGTACAGCAACTATTAAATTGTCTTTCTCTGATAAATCTATTAGGTCAGTTATTTTTCTATGAAATGTAACATTTTCAACCCCCCCCCAATTTCTTTTAACTTTGTTTTGCCTCATAAAGTCATTACGTTCTATTGGCCAAGTCTAATTAATTCTGATTTTGAAGAATTATTTTTTTAGGTTTGTGTGTGTGTGTGTGTGTGTGTGTGTGTGTGTGTGTGTGTGTATTTTTTTTAAAAAAACATTTGGTCAATGGAGCCATTTTTAAGTATATTAATTGTTTTTTAATTGTGTTTTAATTGTTTTTTATGTTTTTAATTGTTAATTGTGTTTTAAATTTTTTCTTTTAGAGTAGTCATTTATTTTCTCATGTTTTTCTTTACTGTTCTTGTTTGATTTTTAAAATATAATTTTTTTGATCTTTAAATTTTTTTTCTCTATTTTCTAAGAATTGTTGTTAGATTTGTGTTCAATCAGCATTTTTGTTTGAGGATTTACTTTTACATGTTTTCAAATCACTATATTCCTTTGTGTGTGTGTGCCTATTCTTTTTTTTATTTTCCTAGTCTACTTCTTACCTTTAGATTTTAGCTTCTGCTCTTTCCTAGGGGTTTGTATTTGGAAGAATACAGGAGTTCTGACCTGAGCTTGTTTTTTATATCCTTCTGTTGCTTTCATGGCTCAGTCTAAGGGTCTTTAAGTGGTTGGTATTTTCAAGTGATATAATTCAAGGGGAAGTGTATTCACTAACTTCCTAGTTTACAGTCTGCAAATTCCTAAACTAGTTTTTGTCTGTGTATAATTGATTTTCAATAGATTGCTACCAGACCCAATCACAATTAGCTGATAGATTTGTTCTGAAATTTCAGAATGAATTGATGGACCCACCTTAGTTTGCATCTTTTGCCTTCACATGTGTTGGGCTAAAGAGTAGAAGAACTGAGTCTTCACTCTGTTCTTAAGTTCAGAACCACCTTTGCTTTTTGCTCCTTACACAGATAGGGCCTCCTATTGCTCTTCACAACCACAATTGCTCTTTTCTGCTCTGGAAAAGTAACCCAGAATAGAGGAACAGGCAACAGAGTTGCCAGATGGCATTTACTATAGTTTCCAATACTAGCTCAGGGTCCCCGGCATCTCTCTCTTCCTGTCTAAATGTTCAGTCTTTGCTGTTCCTGGGTGCTGAGCTGCTCTCTAGTAGAGCTTTCACCTACTACTGCATCATACTCCCAGTGAACCTCCTATAGCAGGGTTTATAAACTTCTTTGTCTATCTCCTAAGCTAGAGAATGACCTGGGCTAGAAAATAACTTGACTTTTTCTTTTCTTTCAGTCTGAAGCACTATCTAGATCACTGTAGAGGTTTGGGGAGAAATTAGACAACACTGCAATCTCTAACTCCACGCTCAATTTTGCCTTCTTGTTGGACTTTCCTAGAGTTGAACCAATCCTTGATTGGACAACTGACATTCTGCAGATAATTTGGTTTGCCAAGATACATTGTACAGAGAATTTGAAATTGCTTCTGGTGACACTGGACTTACAGAATTATAATGAAAATGAACTTTTTGCTACCACATAAGGCACAAGTAGATGGAGAACAGAGGACAGAAGATAGGCAGGTAGCAGCAGAGTATACCAGAATAGGAATCGAGCCAAACAGCAGTCAATAAGAATATGTTAAATTAAAATTCAATGAATTGTTCTACTTCCCCACATTTTCTGTAAGCAAAGAGGCCACTTTGGGGAATAGATGAATGGCAATCTATATCTTCTTTAAATGTTTTCAATTTTTTAATGGCTTGATATTATTGATAAATTACATGCTCATCAACAGTGATTTTGTCTAAGCAGATAAATTCAGAGTTTGAAACTGAGAGAATGAAAAGAGTACTATGGGGAAGAAAAAAATTGCCCAAGTTTTTATAGAGTTGGAAGGCTGACCAGAATAGAGATAAGGTTTTTAAGTAATTCTGATAATTAATAAATATATTCCAGAGCATAACCACTAAATTGTCTTAGAAACCATATCTTCATACCAGAAAAGAAAGTTCTTTTCACCTAAATCATTGGTACTATCAAATGTTAAATATAAAAAAATAGATAGTTTTTTAAATGGTATGAAATTAAAAAGATACATAACAATCTGCTTTGCTGATGCATCTCTAGAATCACTAAATGAAACCTCTTTTACATGTTTGCTAATCCTATTTTAATGTGATTTCTTTATGAGTAAAGAATGTTTTATTTTTCTACTGGTGTCTCCCAACACTTAGCAAGTTTCTCCTATATGTTCATTTGTTTTTCATTCATCTAATAAAAAGAGTTAATGTTCATAAAGCTCTTAATACATTATTTGGTAAATAATGAGTATTTAATAAATGCATGTTCCTTTCCCCTTCATTGACATAAAGAGCAATGAAAGGGAAAATGAGATTAAAAAAATTTCTTTTCATGACTAAGTCATGAAAACTGCATTTAAACTAGATTATGTTATCTAAGAAAGGCAATAGTCAATTTCTGCCTAAGAGATAATTTCTATAGTGAATCTATTTCCTCCTACAGATATAAATGGAACACAAGTAAATTTTAATGTAAGTGAAGAAAAGAAGAAAGTTCCAGAGCACGGGACAGCATGAGCTAAGTTACACATAAAAATACTAGCAATGGTATTCCATTGCTTCCCGCTAAAAAAGTGAACGAATGAAGACTAAAGTTATGCTCACTTCCTTAAAACCATCACTCTAACATATGGTATGGATTTTAGTTCTGGTAAAGCACAGGAAAATTGTTTGGTTTTGAAGCCCTTCATAATCTGGTTCCATCCTACTTAATCAGTCTCGTTATGCTGGAGTCCATTCCATACACTCTACAATCAAGCAACATAGGCCTTTCTTACTATTCCTTGCAGAGGACTCTCACTTCAACATGGTGCCTTTTCTTTGACTGTCCCTCCTACTTGGAATACGTTCTCCACATCTCTATCTCCTTGACTCTCTAGCTTCTTTCAAGAATTAGTTCAAATTCTACACTCTGCAAGAAGCTTTTCCTAGTCCACTCTTACTTTACCATGGTTTTCCTCAGAGTGCCTTCTATTTACACTGTATATATCTTCCATTTACATAGTTATATACAAGTCATCTCCCCCATTAGAATGTGAACTCCTTGAAAGTAGGGATCATGTTTGACCCTTTCTTTGTATCCTTAGAATTTAATACAGTACTTGCTATATAAGAGACACTTAATAAGTCTTGTTGACTAGGTACAAGATTGAAAAGACAGAAAGAAAATCAAATTGAGAAATATAAACAATTCCATAAAAAGGGGAGTCAGAAGAAATAACATGCATGTGTACCCACTATGTATATTTTAACAAACTCTTAACATGGTAATTTAGCTCAACTGTCAGCAAAATGGATATAAGATGCATCATTAAAGGCTACTATGATTCTTACATACAACTGAGAGATATTCCTTCCCACATAAATTCTTAGGATAGTCAAATTAATAGGTCAATTAAATTTTTTTCTTAAAAATGAAAAGTATAATTTAAAAAAAAATTCTCCCATTTTGCAATAGGCATACTAATAATGGGTAGGACTGCAGCAGAAGCCTGAATGAAGGATTATGGAATAGGGACTCACCCAAATCTCTTGACAGTATACTTCAATTTAAATTGTTTCTTCTCATTTAGTTGTTTTTGTTTCACAATTTTTTTAAAGGACAAAAAATAAAATAAAAAACCACAAAACAAAGAGTAAGGGAAATCAATGTTTGCTCTGCCAATAAAAATGTTTTCTTTTGAGATCTAAACAACAAATTTTAATGAACCACTGTCAAGTCAGTTTACCACCACAATGAATAGTTGAATAACTCCAAAAATGTAGGGCAATCATTTATTTATAAAATATTGCTCAGAAACTACAATCATAGCTAGTATACTACATCCTAAATCCACACCAATTATATCTCATTTCTTCACTGAATCTGAGCAAGATATTCCAAAATGGAATATTTTTCTAGAGTTTAGTTGAACCTTAGAATTATCAAGTAGTACAGACTAAAGTGACCAGATGTTAAATATGCTTTCATATTTCCTCTTAAATAATTTCAAACTTCTCTCTCCATTAACAAAAGTAGAATCGTATCTGGACTTTAACATCACAATATTTGATATGCTACATGATGAAGCAGAAATGATGCTAAAGAAAACAAGGACAGTAAAGAGAGGCTGGACCAGATGACATCCATATGGGAAATGAACAACTGCTATCTTAAGAATCCATTTTGGGGGGGCAGCTAGGTGGCGCAGTGGTTAGAGCACCAGCCCTGAAGTCAGGAGGACCTGAGTTCAAATCTGGTCTCAGACACTTCCTAGCTGTGTGACTCTGGGCAAGTCACTTAATCCCAATTGCCTCAGTAAAAAGCAAAAAAAAAAAAAAAAAAAAAAAATCCATTTTTTGGGTAATCTTAAAGAGGGGAAGTCTGAAAATTATGACAGATACAACTATTATGGGAAAAAAATACGATTAAGAAAACAGAAGTTACTACTGAATTAGACAACAGGGTTCTCCGTTATTTATGTCAGTACTTCATTTGCAATTCTGAGCAGCTTTCTCTTCTCTGACTCGTGCTGGATTATTCTCTCACCTAAGAGAATTTGTGTACAGAATAGAGAACAAGAAGCTGTTTTCCCCCCCAAGAGGATATACCTCATTCATCTTTGGTGAGAATTTCTTATCAGGTAACTCCAATAACAAGCATTTACTTTAACTGTTACATTCTTCCACTCTCTAATCTCCTGACACCAGGGATTATTTACCTCACCCATTTTAGATAATTTTTCTTTGTTTTACATTGTATGTCTTCCTTCCACCATAATATATTATGCAGGTAGGTCTCAAAAAGTTAAGTATTACTTTAAATTTAGTGTTTCTTCAACTAGTCCATTAAAACAAAACAAAACAAAACCAAAAAACACACATCTAAGATTATTTGAACATAGGAAGCAGGAGAGATTGCCAAGCACTAAATCTAGCATTAATTATAAATTAGCAAGGATTAACCAACAAACCCTAGATGTGGATTTTCAAGATTTTCTGACTCTGACTTTGGGCAAATCATTTAACCTCTCTAATTTTTTTTTTTTAAATCAGGAAAACAGTAATAAAAATATTTAGACTAATTAATTCATAAAGTTGTAAAAATCAACTGTACAAATATGAATGAGTGTGTAACGAAATCTGTATCCATAAAGTACAGATATGAAATATTAAATATGAAATGTTTTAGAGATATTAAATATTAATATTACAAGAATAATAATTTAGAAAGGAAAGAAGTTAAGTTAGCTAACAATGAGAATATTTTACCCGTGAAATTGGTAACTGAAATAATGGGGAAAATTGTCATAGGTTCTCCATTTATAAGGCTTTCTAGACAAGAGTTTTTTTCCCCAATTCTCTCAATGATCACACAATTTTGAAGATATAACTATGCATTGAATAGAACAGAGTTAATATAGTTAGACAGCATTTTATCAGTAAAAGATCCATGGGTGTCAGTGGCCTGCAAGTTCAATAAGAGTTTGAAGTGTGATGTGACAAACAAAAGAGCTAATGTGACTCTGGGTAGCACTGGAAGATATAATTTCTAGGAAATAAGTAATGAGAGTTATACTCTTCAGATTATACCAGAAGCATTATTTTTTGACCTGGAAACAACAATTTAAAGTGGACATTGATAAGTTGGGCAATGGGGCTGTTGAAAGGATATTAAATCCATGTAATATTGGGATAAAGTTTAAGGAACTTGGAACTTTAGGCCTAGAGAAGAGATCTGACAGATATCTTCAAGAATTTGAAGAGCTTTCATATGAGAAGAGTTATCTCTGTGTGGTTCAAGAAAGCAAATTCAGGAACAATGAGTACAAAAATGACAAAGCAGCAAATTCAAGGTTGAAGTAAGGAAAAATTTTCTGACAATTAAAGCTATTCAAAAGTAGAATGGGCTGCTTTAGGAAAAAGGAGGTAATTCATCGTAGGAGGTATTCAAGCACAGGCTAAGCTTGGCATTTTATAGTGGGGGTTCTTTTAAATTGGCCTAAATAACTATTAACATCCTTCCCACTTCTAAACTTTTGTAATTTTCTAAGTGCCAGTAAACAATAATAAAAGATAAAATCAATATAGGAAAAACGTTGTCTAAACTATTTACATGAATTAAAAACACTTACTTCATTTCTAAGACCTCTTCCAAATGTTTCCTCCGTTCTGCCCGAAGATTGGTCAAATGAGTTTCCTTTTCCGCTAATGATTGTTGAGTAGAAGACAGCTTTGCTTTCATGGATTCTAGTTCCTGTTTTACCTTTTCCATGGCCATCATCAATTCCTCCACCTTTAAGGAACACAGAAATGAGAAAAAATAGAATATAATTACCAAAAAAAAAAAGATTTAAGACATGGCAGTAATGAATAACATAAGAGTTTATGGAATTTGATATAAATCTTGGAACAAATGACTCTAAAGGCACACAGTAATAGAAACCTAAGATTTCTAACTCACTTAAAGAGCTCTTATTAATATATCACCTGAAGTTTAAGTTTAAGCTTATGAGCAACCAATCACATTTCTTTATGCTTGGGTCAAGAGGAAAAAAACAAAAACAAAAACCTTTCTTCTCTTCATAATACCCCCAGGACATCATATTTTGACACCTCAAACTTAGTTTTGTTTTTTTTTTTAAATGATGTTATTAAAAATCAATTTTGGAGGAAACTTTTTGGAAATCATAGAATAAGTGATAGGATAGAATTAGAAAAGGACATTCAAATACAATAATGGAAACAACTATCAATGATGCATCTTTAAAGAAATGAAAGGTATTGATTAAGAAGTACAAATAAAGGATCCACTTTTATCTATTCAAACCAGATTTTTATTGTCTTATTTTTCCCTAATCAGAAACCAAATCTGGGCAGACAAAAACTGTAAGAAACATGAAGAAATAAGAAAACTATGTTCAAAGGACTAATAGAAAGTAGAGTGGAGAAAGGTTTAAAAAAAAATACAAGAAAAAGAATCAGAAGGCAAGTAATAGACTTCATGAGTCATTTCCATTTTTTTCCCTACATAGTCACACGTGGAAAATTATTCATATTTGTATTTTTTCTTCTTAAATGGGGGGGCAAAATGCAAACTTATCAAAAAATATATCTTCAGTGAGGAAGCACATACAAAATGCAGCAATCTCAAATTTACTATTTGCCAAGTGGTAATTTTTGTTGCAATAAACTTTTTCTTAATGAGTGAGGTAAAGGGGAAAGAGGAGAGAGTGTGAAAGAGGAGTAAAAGACAGAACTTTTATTACTCTACTCCTAGCTAAAATGCAAGATTGTACCTGATTTCTGAATGGTTAAAGGTAGATCTATCACATGACAAATATGGATTACAACACATAATAGCCAGACAACCTTCTTTCCCAGTTCCCAATCCCCTTTCACCTCCTAAACTGGGAGAAAGTAGCTATTAAACTACAGGATCAAAAGGTATAAATTAGTATCTTTCAATTAAGTTAATACAAACAGTGTTCTACTTAGTAACTCCTCAGCAAAAAACCTCCACATAGTCACCAAACTCTGTTTCTTAAAAGGAAACTTTGGGTTGCATTTTAAATGTAGAATTCTACATCTGCACATATGTTTTTGACATACTGACATCACTGATTTTTCTTTTTTAGATGTTGGTGTTGATGATGGTGTTTCTTGGTTCAGTAAATTAAAAGATAAACAATATAAATACAAATATATGATCATATAAGAAGTTTATAATACCTTTGGATAGTAATTTTTGTTTAAGAAAAAACACATTTTCAGGCCTGATCTTTATTGAGATAGGTTTTTTTTTAGAATCCATCATTCAATTTTCATGCTAGATAATTCTACCCACTATATAAATTTGGTGATTGGAGCACAATGCCTAGGAAAGGTAGATAGGTAACCAATTAGAAATGAATGAATGATCTCTAACTAATGCCTATAAAATAAGTGGTCTAATTTAGCATTATAAAGAGCTGTCCAGAGGCAAGGAATAGAAAGACTAGAAGAATGAACAGTTTGGTGTGACAAAGTATTTACTAAGCACTAAGGATTCCTTCCCTCCAGTAATATAAAACTTACCCTTCCAAATTCTGATTATATCCTTTGCTATGCCCAATTAAGCTACAAAATCTTTCTTTTTGAGTTAAAGTTATTCCTCAAAACATCTGTTGATTAACTTTTTATTCTTCTGAGAAGTCCTTTTATATATCAGCAAAAGACCACTTCATTTTGTATTATCCATTGTTATAAACTGTTTTTCTCTCCTTCAACATCTCCATTTACACATACACATAACAGCCAGATGTGAATTCACTGAAACAGTGAACTTCAGATAAGCAACCTGTGAGCTGTATACCTTTGTGTTTACCATCATACTGCTCCCCCAGCCTCCTCTCTCTTCTGACTGGAAGGCTAAAGTATACAGTGTCAAACTCTTCCCAATGCTTTCCTTTGTAGAGGGCAGAAATTAGACTTTTGGGTTCACTCTATTTTGTATCTGTTGCTCTGCCTGGTTTCAACCACATAAAATAAGATGTCTCCTGGTGTTTTCCTCTCCTCCCCATCCCCCACTCTCCTTCCATTAGATTTTAAGCTCCTGAGGGCAAGGTCTTGAGACCTGGAAAAGACCCATACCCATAGCTTAAAAAGGCCAAGGCCTTCCACAACATCTGGGACCATCTCTAGTGGTCCAAATTTTTACCTGGCCATTTGACCCAAATGGCTCTGGAGGAGAGAGTGAGGTTGGTGACTTTTGCACCCATTCACTCAAATCCAATTCACTTGCAAGTCATGACATATTTTTCCAGAAGTCATGGACCTCTTTGAGAACAAAAGATAAACAGCAATTATATTCCTAGTGCTTAGTACACATTTCTGGCAGATATTAGGCCCTTGATAAATGTTAAGTGAACTTAGTAAAAAGAAAACTAATTGAGGATAAAATTTCTTTTATTGTATGAGGCATGGTAGTTTATTCACAAATACTTGTATGTATGCTTGGTTAACTGATTATAAGCCACTTTTAATAAGAAAAATCGGCAAGGATTTTAATGGCTTATTTTGGATTTCTTCATAAATTTTTCAGTGTTTTAACAGAGTACCTTTAAATTTTGCTTAGTAAAACAAATTATGCAAGAAATGAAACATATTACAAAAAAATTTAGATTTTAAAGAAATCTAATAAACAAGATCACAGATTTCTTAAATCATTTAAATAGTTATATTACAAAAAATATTCTCAGCTTTATCTAAACATTTACTGTAAAATCCTTTCAAGAACTGAACACTCTTGGGACAATTAAGATACAGACTTATTACTGTAAATTTAATTCATTCAGCATAATTTCATTATGTCCAACTTTTTATGAACATTAATTATATAAAGCAAATACTGTGAGACTTTTAAAATGATCCCCAAGAAAGGCCACTAAGAGAAAAAATAATTAGAAAGCTTAACCCCAGATATGATTAACTTTCATAAATAATATATTTATAGAGATCCATAAAAAAAACTCATAAATTTACACTTAAATTGTAGCACAATATGAGTGTGAATCTATAAAGATAATATTAGTGCTATACAAATTTTAGGAGCTTCTACCATATTAGAAAAGCTTTGAGAATAATGTAGCAATAGATTATATTTACATTCTCAGGACTAACCTACCTAAGAAAAGTAAGAAATTATCAACACTACACTGGTTATTAGGTAATAAGATTTTTGATCATGGTAACTCATGAAACAAAGAAAATACAAAATCGTCCCCTTTAGATTATGTTGAGAGGATAGTCAATTGGCTGTAAAGGGGGCAGAGGTTCTAAAGAAAGAAAATTTTTTAACTCTTTAAACATTAACTTAGTTTGCAATATTCTCATCCAATAACTAGTAAATGGACATACCAGTGAAGGAATTGAACTGTATCAGTCTGACAATTTTACTATAAATTTAACTGGAAGAGAAGGAACTGCTAACCAAGTGGAAGATTGGCTCACAATTTCTTTTTTGAAGAAGCACAATAAAGGACTTAGTTTTGCTATGTACCTAAAGGATTACTAAGATATTTAATTTTCTTTATTATAGCATCCATTTTAAGTATTCACAAAATACAACAATGAGAATAATAGCAATTTATGCACTATTACAGACTATAAAGAATTAAAGAAATACTATGAAGACCCTGTTAAGACCCTCAAAAAGAAATCAACACGTTCCATAATACTTACTATCTTCAATGCAAATCTGAGCATAGGTAAAAACAGTTTTAAAATGTGTCGGAAAACACAGCACAGGAGTCAAGAGTGAAAGAGGCCAAAAAAATATACTCTCCAATAATGTTATACACATACCACTCATAAATATTCTCTTCAATAAAAGAATTTGGAAGGTTTAAAAAATGGCAAATAAAAATAATGTCACAATGAAACAGTATATTCTGACTGACAAGAAATATAATTACTATTTTGGGAGTCATTCTTGAATCAGCTATGCTGTGTGTAGTCACACTATTGCCTTTTCAGAGGAAAAGTTCATAACCTGAGATCTATGAACTGGGGGCGGGGGGAGAGAAAAGGGGAGAGGAAGAGAATGTATTTCCAATATTCTGATAATTGTATTTCATTTGTAATGTTATGGGTATGGATGTGTGCATGTATATGGATGTGTGCATGTATATGTATATGTGTGTGTATATATATATATGTGTGTGTGTATGTGTGTTATTTAATCATTTAAAAATATTTTTCTGAAAAGGGATCCACATGCTTTATTATACTGCCAAAGTTCATGAAAAAAAAATTAATAAAATCTTTTTAGTGAAAAGTTCAAAATTAATTACTAAACAGAATCAAAGTGAGAAAAGGATATGAAATTAAATACTCCATTCTGATCTACTGAAACAAGCTTTTGACACCAAAAATAGGAAATTGACAGGACACACATCCATCATAACATTATCACATAGAAATTAATCAAAATAATTTAGTTGTTAATAATATAAATCAATTGTCATAATGAAGATTCCAAAAGAAATTAAGAAGTATCTTAGAAAACACTTGACCGACATGCCAAATGGAGTGATATATTAGTCAAGGCCAACATTGATTCAGAATATAAATTCCCTTGTAAAATCTTATGAAAAAGAACAACTGAAGATTATGAGTGATATTAACTTGCAAAATAATGGAAAGCAACGAAGAGTAAAGAACAGTTTAATGAAAGCATGGTAAGAGGCCCAGTTACACAAAATGATTCAAGAACATTGAAGGACACAAATCCAAGTATGACAACAAACAGATGAAAGAGAGCAAAGATTTGAAAAAATAAATTCTTTACACCACTGAAGACAACGCAACAACCACATTTGAATATTAACTTAATTATAGTGGCTAATATGCCTATAGAAATAGAAAAAGCATTGCAAAGTTCAAGGCTGGACAATGAGGCTAAGGTGGATCAATACACTAGTCCATCAGTGTTAAGGCTCCTATGATGTTTAGGCAAAGCAGTGGTTTCTCTCTTGTCCTTCCCTCCCTTCTCCCTCACCCCCACCCAATCTTACATTCTAAGAGAAAAGACAATTTATTAAGTATTTACTCTTGACTGATTTGTTGCATTTTGCTATTTTATCATTTGTAAAGTAGTACTTCACTACTGAAGTAGCAAAATTTATTTTTTTTAAATAATCCTGGGTGAAAGTGTACAGTGTGGGCTCTTGGCCTTAAAAGGTAAACTACTGAATGTGAAACTGATGTAGGAAACCTATGGTACTTATCTTTCTTTGAACACTAAATGAAAAATGAAATGATTGAGCCAAGTGCTATGAACCAGTATCATCTGAATCTGAATGGTTTCATTTTTAATAGCTTTCTTCTAAGATGTGCTCCCTCAAAAAAATTTATTTTTGTTCACAAAAAGCAACTAGAAAAAGTATTTAAAGAATTATCTTATGGCTAAAAATAGCTCATATTAGTTTCCACAATAATCCAATTATCAATCTGTGCTTCAATGCATATATCTTATGATAACCTTTAGAAATAAACGAGATCTGAGAAACTTCATAATTTGTGAAAAAATCAGTTTTTAAAAGAGATAGGTAAAATATCTTGGAGTGGAACTTCACAGGATATTAGAAATAGTTGTCATTCTGTATCACAGAAAGAATATAATATTAATATGAAGAAAAATTCCCAGGCAGGGAATCTTCTGGTGAGACCCTTCATATTATAGGACAAAGATGGCTCTCTCTCTGCCTTTTGCAGAATTCTCCTTCCTAGAACTTGGAGAGGGTAAGTGATTTCTCCAGTATTACACAATCAGTATGTGTCAGAGGAAAGATGTTGAGGACCACGTTTAAGTACAGAACCCAAAAAGCCTGTAAAGGGTTCAATGGGACTGCACCTTTAAGGGGCAGGTCGGTTCACCGAAGCCCCACAGCTGGGAATCACAGCACACTTTAAGAGATTAAAAGAATGCTTGGTTTTTACAGAGTTAAAGAGTTGCAAATCAGGGGCAGCTAGGTGGCGCAGTGGACAGAGCACCAGCCCTGAAGTCAGGAGGACCTGAGTTCAAATCTGGTCTCAGACACGTAACAGCTGTGTGACCCTGGGCAAGTCACTTAACCCCAATTGCCTCAGCAAAAAAAAAAAAAAAAAAAGAGTTGCAAATCAGTCTTTACTGTTAACTTATTCTCTGAGCAGAACTGATAGACTCAAGGAACACATGACCCTGACAATCAGATATGTGTCTGGAGGTCATAAAAACAAATTTACTGATGCAGATGTTACTTGTGAAAGAGTGTATGCTTTTATTTTAAAAACCTTGCTGTACTTAAAAAACTTTTATATATATCCTCTATTGGGAATGAAATAAATGAGAGAGGCTCAGAGGTTTTCACTGTAACTGCTCTCTGTCTGCTTGTATCGTTATCATCCTCTCTCATGGTAAAATCTATTCTGCTGGTCAGAATTAGATCCTCAGCAGCCGCTAACAGGTGGCTCCTGTGTCAAAATAGCTAGGAAGCTGGCACCAGGGCCTGGAAGATTAAGATTTTAAGTTGTGCCTCTGAATAAAAATGAAGTAGCAAACATAAACTATTTATGAAAGGAAGATATTAGCAGTTCGGAGGATTAACAAAGGCTTTATGTAGAAGGTGATACTTGAACTAAATCTTGAAGGAAGTGAGGAATTCCTTATCACATAGGGTATGGCCAGTGTAAAGACACATAGATGGGAAATGGAATGCCAATGTGTAAAGAACAGAAAAATTCAGTTTGGCTAAATCCCAACTTAAAGTACTTAGAGGCATCTATGTGTACCATTATTAAAAGCACTGTGCTTGGAGTCAGTAATTTCAAATCTTGCCTCTGACATTGACTAGCTGCTTGACATAAATTAGTCACTTCTCTCAGTCTCAGATTCTCCTTTTATACTTTCCAGCTCTAAATCTATGATCCTATAAATGAAATATAGTGGGACTAGAAAAACAGAATAGAACTAGGATATAAAAGATTTTGAATGTCACATAGACGAGACATAATTTTAAGAGTTCAGGAACTGATTCACAAGACTGTTGGAAGGAAAAATATCAAAGGTGAGGGAGGAATTTTTTTGGACCTTGTTAATAGCCAAAAAATTAAAAAGGCAACCAAAAGATTTTCAGTATCACTGTTTTATATGGCTATTATACATGGCATTTTTATGAGGATAATCCAAATGTAGATAATAGCTATCCTTAAAGAACATATAAGTAGTAAAGAGATTGTATTTCATAATATTTCATTTCATATTCAACTCTAGATTGAATTTTTACCATCATATATGACTGAAAAATGCAAAGAACTGAATATTCCACTATGCTTATTACTGATGACAAAAAAATTATATTTGGTGGCATAAAAAATACCTTAATAAAGGCCTTTCAATAAGTTATTCCTATAAATATATCAAAACTTCCTTGAAAGATGTAACAGGTCATCTACTTTGAAGGACAAGTAGTCACTAATATTCAGTGAAGCATAAAATGAAGTCACCAAAACAAGAAGAATTTATTTATTAATGGCTTACTGTATTCTAGGAAGGGCAGCTAAGTGGCCTAATGGGTAGAATGCTGGGCCTGGAATCAAGAAAATTTATCTTCCTGAATTCAAATCTGGCCTCAGGATCAGTTCTAATGGACATCACTCTCTTCAACAATGAAATGCTTCAAACCAGTTCCAATTGTTCAGTGAAGAAAGCCATATACACCTAGATAGAGGGATGTGAAATGTGGACCACAACATAACATTTTCATCTTCTCTACTGAGATTTGTTTGCATTGTATTTCCTTTATCAGATTATTCTTTCTTGTAGATATGATTTCTCCTGCACAAAAAATGATGCAATAACTATACATATATTCGATTTCTTAAGTATTCTAACATAATTATCATGTAGTGGATATCCTGCCATCTAGGGGAGGGGTGGGGAGTAGGGGGGAAAAATTTGTAACAGAAGGCTTTGTAAGGGTTTATGTTTAGGAATTACCCATACATATGTTTTGCAAATAAAAAGTATTAATTAAAAAAACAAAACAAAACAAAACACAAATCTGGCCTCAGGCTGTGTGACCCCAGGCAAGTGATTTAACTCTGTGTGCCTCAGTTTCTTTATCTGAAAAATCGAGTTGAAGAAGGAAATGGAAATTCACTCTAATATCTTTCCCAAGAAAACCCCCAACAAGGTCATAAAGAGCTAGATACAACTGAACAACATTACATGTGCTTAAGGGGAACTAAACCTCTCCTCTGTGTTCAAGGAACAGTAATAAAATCAATGTCACCAGTTTGGGGAGACAAATATAAAAAAGCATGTAATGATAATAAGAGTTCCAAATTATGAGGTGCTTTACAAGTCAAGCAGAATATTGTCTATTTGATCCATGGAGTCAAGTCAACCAATTAACAAATATTTCTCATGTCTTCATGCATAAAGGCATTATGCAAAGGACATAGAACATAAGTATATGGAACAAAACAGTGAGTCTACATTCTAATAAGGAAGAATTACATATAAAAATATAGGCCTACAGTCAGGAAGACGAGTTCAAATCCAACATCCAACATCAGGAAAAATCCCTTTATTAGTTGTGAACTGAATATACAGATCTGAGTAATTTGCATAGAAATGAGATAAGTAGAGCACAGAGTTAAATAAATAGGAACTAAAAAGGAACATTAGACAGATAGGAAGAGAAGCAAGAGAGTAAAGTCATGAACAAAGAGAAGAGTCACCTAAAAGGGAAAGATGGTGAATGGTAACAAATGCAGCAGATAGGTAAAGGATTAAATCTGAAAAACCATTAGATCTGGCAATTCAGAGATCACTGTAAACTTTAAAAAGAACTGATTCAATTGAGCAATGAGACAAGAAATCAAAATATAAAACTCGAAGATATGCTCATCATGTGTACAAAGGTGTCATAAAAGACATCCAAAATTGAAGAGACAATTTAATTTAGACAATTTCCAATTAAAGATTATAGGCCATATCACCTCATAAGATAATGGAAAGTAGTTGGAGGGGAAAAACCAGTTTAACGAAAATTTAGTAAGAATCCCACTGAAGTGAAATGATCCAATATATCTCCCCTCCATAATTGAGATAGATATAGGATTCTATTTTCTTGTAGACTTGCTATAAAAGCCTTTTTATATTTAAATCTACCATGTAGTAGAGATTTACTGAGCCAGTTTATATTTTTATAAAAATCCTATTGGGTTTATCAAATAATATTTTATATGCCATTTGGTTGGGTGTCTGAATTCTTTTCTATCATAGTGACATTTCTTTTTTTCTTTTCCTATAACAGTTGAATTTTGATAAGTGCTTTAATATAAGTTCAAGGCAAAAAACTTTACTGGATTTTTATTTCTGGTATTGCCTTGATATCCAGTCCATTTATATTTTTTCCAAAAATTTTCACTGTGGTTCCATCTAATTCTGAAAGGAACTCCTTGGCATTGATTGTTGTCGCATTAAATATTTAAGTTAATATGGAATGAATTGGGTTTTTTTTTGTTTTTTGTTTTTTATTTAAACTGAGGCAACTGGGGTTACGTGACTTGCCCAGTGTCACACAGATAGAAAGTGTTAAATGTCTGAGATCATATTTGAACTCAGGTCCTCCTGACTTCAGGGCTGGTGCTCTATCCACTGCGCCACCTAGCTGCCCCATGAATTTTTTTTATACTATATTAATGTAACTGTCACGAGAAACAAATGTCCCTTATAATATTATTCATGTCTATTTCAGTAATTTTAGTTTTAGAATTGTCATTATTTGTTCTGTGTTCTTGATAAGGGTAGTAAATAATAAAGCAAAAGATTTTTGTGGATTAGTCTGATTTCTTGAGACACAATTCAATTTACATATGTCATCAAGTTGAAATTATTAAGTATTTTCAAAACTATGTCAAGTAAAAGCAGACATTGTAACAAATACTTATAATGCTATCAGGAAGGCTGAGACAAGTGGAATGCTTGCATTTGGGGGTTCTGAGCTGCAATGTCTTAAATGGATCAGATATCCCCACAACCTGTAGCAATATGGTAAGCTCTCCAGAGCTGCAAGGCAAAAAGTTTATGTATAGGTATAAGTATATATGTATGTATATATGTAACTATACACTTTCCACACTTAGTTTTTTCTGTGAATCTGAAATTCTGTTTTGATTACTATTTTTATCATAACTGCTTATTATATTTTGTCTGTATCTTCCTATGTAACTTAAACTTTTAATGAACTTATCAAATAGTATAGGATTTATGAATTAGGGATTGAATCCAACTTTATTTTTGTTTTTTAAACATATTATTTTAGATCAAATTCTTAATTTTAAACTATAAACATAAACACATTAAGGATACTTTCTGCAAATAACATATCAATGAGTTTTGCTTCTTGATTCATTCTAAAACAATTTTGTTTTCATTAAGACCACTCATAATTATAAATAAAAAATAAATCACTGTCAATTTTCTCATTGTTCTTAATCTTTTCTGAAGAGAATAACCTCAAGATTAACTTCCTGAAGCCATGAAAACTTGTGAATAAAACAAAATATAGTTTTGATTTTAGTACTATGTATTTTTTTTTTCAAAGCAATCCCAATAGACTTGGGACAGAAAATGTTATTTGCATCCAGAAAAAAAACTAAGGAGACTGAATGTGCATCAACATATGCTATATTCACTTCTTTATTCTGCTTTTTTTTTTTAATCTCTCCCATGGTTTTCCCTGTTGCTCTGATTTTTCTCTTCCAACATGATTCATAAAGCAATGTGTGTTAAAAATCAATAAAAATAAAAAGTACTGTCTATTTCTTCACTAAGTTAAGGTTTAACTTTTAATTATAAACAGAAGTGTACTTTTTACAAATACTAATTCTTTTTCTCTTTATTTTTCACAGCAATTTTCTTTCCCATGTTAAATATTTGCTTAATAACAAATGAACAAATGTAAAATAAGTAAAACTTGGCTAACTACATATGACCACATTATAGGTTGGAAATAATGATAAAACAACTGAAAATGAATGAAGAGAAATTATGACAACCAATTTTGGATGCCTCCCTCAAAATATGAAAAAGCACTTTTCCTCATTCATTACTAAGACCTCTTATACAGTTCTGAGGTAGAATTCACCTTTTACAGTTTTTCACTGAATTTATTGCTCATTATTCAGTTTGATGAGAACTAGTGGTTTGCTTTTTCAAGTAGTCATTTAATTACTATAGAACTTATTAGATCAATTAAACATATTCTACCACTGAAACCAGAAAAACATGACAAATGCTATTCAAAGTGCTGGGAATACAAAAATACAAAAGGGGAGAGTCCTTGCCCTCAAGAACTTAATATTCTACAGGAGAGATAGGAAGGGACTGACTCTGATCAGTCACAAAGATATGAATAAAAAAGTAGATCATCCCATTAACACACTCCTTATAGGATCACTCTAAGAGGCAGCTAGGTGGCGTACTGGAAAGAGCACCAGTGCTGAAGTCAGGAGGACCTGAGTTCATATCTGCTCTCAGACACTTAACACTGGCTGTGTGACCCTGGGCAAGTCACATAACCCCAATTGCCTCAGGGGGGA
Organism: Myrmecobius fasciatus; assembly: GCA_023553655.1. NCBI lineage: Eukaryota > Metazoa > Chordata > Mammalia > Dasyuromorphia > Myrmecobiidae > Myrmecobius > Myrmecobius fasciatus. The sequence goes on from JAJPUD010004266.1 coordinate 78,067, forward strand.
AAAAAAGAATCACTCCAATGGCTCTATATGACTGCACACCAGGGAAGAAGTTCAATGTTGGGCAGTTAAGGCCCTTCACATCAGCTCCTTTCTTATCCTTCCAATTTGTGTACACATTCTACACATTCTCTGAACTCCACATACAATCCAGATACCATACTCTAATTACTCTCAATTCTTCCCAAATGATATTTTATACTCCAACTCTCTTAATGTTGAAATGTACTCCCTGCTTCCTCTTTCCTTCAATTTCCTTGGTTTATTTTCTGAGTTTCCTAAGCTTCTACAAAAGAATTATCTATCTTCTCTGTATGTACCTAGCTATTTTCACATTGTATCTCCCCATCTGAATATTATATCCTAAAATGCAGAAATTATTTTTTGGCCTTTCTTTTTATCATTAAATTTAGAGCAGCGAGTGGCACATAGGAAACACTTTTTAAATACTAGCTGATTGATGGTAATTTGATTACAATTATCAAGGAACAGTTGCAAAGGCAGAACTGAGGTAAGAGAGCACATGTACGTAAGATTCTAAGAAGTATATAGTTGATATGCTAAAAGGGCTACAAAATTGTACACATTCTTTGTTCCAGCAGTGTTTTTATTAGGCCTATATCCCAAAGAGATCATAAAAGAGGGAAAAGGACTCACATGTGCAAAAATGTTTGTAGCAGCTCTTTTTTAGTGGCAAGAAAATTAGTTAGATACCCATCAATTGGGGAATGGCTGAATAAATTTTGGTATATAAAAGTAAGGGAATAGTACTGTTCTGTAAAAAATGAACAAGCTGATTTTAGAAAGGTTTATAAAGATTATATGAACTAATGGAGACTGAAACAAGCAGAATCAAGAAAACATTGTATACAGCAACAGTAAGAGTGTGCGATGATTAATTATGATAAAGTTGCTGCTTCTCAATTTCAATGATCCAAGGCAATTCTAGTAAACTTTGCATGGAAAACATCATCCAAATACAGAGAGAGACTAAACATAAATCAGCACATACTATCTTCATTTCTCTCATGATTTTTCTTTTCTGTTCTGATTTTTTTTCTCCCAATATGATTCATAAGGAAATGTGTGTGTGTGTGTGTGTGTGTGTGTGTATATATATATATATATAATGAATGTATATGCATAGCCCCCAAAATGTTGTTTCCACATGTAACTGGGGAAAACAAAAATTAAAAAATAAAGGAAAATAAGGAATCTAGGAGGTTAAAAAAAAAGAAAAAAAAGAAAAAGTACACTGCTAAGTGGCTTACCTCTTCTCAGCTATAACTTCTGGTAATATGATTTGGAAGCTGGCAAAGCAGGTGAACAAGGGTAGAAGCATAGATGAAAAGGCATGATCCTATGGAGGGCAGAGCCACCCAAGAATAAACCAAGGCACTGGCATGAATATTTTGACAGAGTAAAAGGATAAACCTGATTTTAGATGAGAGATCATGGCTCAACATTTCAGTATTAGCCAGTAAACTAAAAATATTCTGAATCCCGATACCAACTCCATGATAGAGATAACACTGTATTTAGTAATGTGACTAAGCTGATTTTTTAAAGAAATATATAAGAACTTATAAATCCCAAATACATTGTTTCTCAAAGTAGTCACCTGAGAACATTTCACCAAAGATTTCATTTAACTTCCATTAATTAAAAACATGTTGAAATTCCTTTTTTCAAAATTATCATTAATGTTAGCTGACAAGGCTAAAAAGAAAAGCAGTCTTTTTACAACTAGTTACATGTGTTATTTTGCTTAGTTTTTTAACATTAAAAAAGAACTGCTAAACTTAAAAACTCACCTTATTTATGAGACTTGGATCTCAATAAGTTTTGATTTTTTTTTTCAAAAATTCAATCTACTCTCAAAAAACAAATTGCCACAATTAAGATTTATGCAAAATAGCAATGTTATGAGAATACACACATAATTCTGTAAGTGAATTGTTAGGAAGGAGACAATATTCCTTTCAATATATAATTTTTAGTAGGTAGAGATAATATAGATACTAAGTATTCTACAAGTTACATTTCTACTTATAATATTTGAAAGATCAAAGATGTTCACATTTCAGAGGTAGAATAATTTCTTTTAAATAATTTTTCTTCTATGTACAAAAGCTAAATTTCTGGCCTTTGATGCAATTCTTAGGATTGTTTTTTCCTAGTCCAACCCCAACCCCCATCCCAATTAAAATTGCAAACACTTTTTTTTAAAAGATTTCAAAAATCTGTTGAATATTGTACCTAAGTAGTACAATAAGCATAAATATTAGATTATTACTATCTATACTAGGATTTTAAGAGAGTAAGGAAATAAAAACAAGGCAGGGGAAGAGGATAGGAAAATTTCTGAGACAGAAACAAAAAAAGTAATTCCTTCATATCTTAAACCATTTACAGGCCAAATGACTGGTCTTATGCACTAAATTACTGAATAGCTTCAGACAGAGGGAGTAGAAGAATAGTAGAGAACAAGATAAACAAGGGGAAAAAAAAGAAAGAAAAAGCATGGAATTAAAAGCAAATTATAATAAGGTCAGACAACAGTAAGTTTGAAAAATAAACAAGCTCAACAGTAGTATGCAACCAATATAACAAAGAAAAACACACATGGAACAGAGATAAAAATGCATCACTAAAATTAATAAAATCTAAGTATATGTGTCTATACCTTTAGTGTGTGTATTTTCATTAAACAATGAAAAAAGATGGAAAGCAAAAGAGAAAAGAAATCTTAAAAGAAGAAAACAGACTTTTTAAAATGAAGGAAAAGAATGTGGGGAAAAAAATAAAAAGAGTACATGAAATAAAGCTAAAAGGAAATCCCTTCCAGTTCTGGACCAATGCCTGCTTGTCATTCTTTCACTACCTAAGCTCAGTGTACTTGGTATGGAGGAAATAATTAAAAATGGAAATCCGACACAGTATTTGTCAGAATCAGAGCAAGGAAAGTCACTCACTTTGAGACCTGATAAAATTTTCCTTTGGTACTATTAACAAAATGAATGTCTCATTCTAGTTGATTTTGAACAGAAGAAAGCATCCTTGTGGTTATTTGCATAAGATTGCCTCTAACATATATGATCCTTCTTTCTTACTTCTCAACTTTCTGCAAAAGGAAAAATCTCCTAAACTATACAAAATATTCCCAACCTAAGGCAGCAAAATCAACTAAACAAATAAAAGTTGATTAAATTCCCAAATGTAATCAACTCTAGTAAGAGAAAAGTATAACTAAGTCTCCTTCAGTGAATATGAAAAATAATGGCAATTCATTCTTTTTTACTTTGCCTTACAAATTATAGTTACCCTTTAAATGCTATTATTAATGCAGAAAAAATAGCATAATGGGATAAACTAAATTTTAAAAATATAAACTGAGAACCTTGTTTTAGTGAGTATACAGAAAAGAAGAAAAAAAATGATTCCTGCTCTCAAAGAGCTTACAATGTAATAAATATGAAAATGCATAAGCAAAAGAATTATTCAAAATGCTGTTCAATGAAAACTCCATATTCAATGTTGTCGGTTTCTATGATTCCAAAAGCTAAAAAGATGCAGAAAAACATGAAATAAATGCTTCAGAGAAGAGCACTATTTTAATGTGACAAAGATCTTAAAATATATATTTAAATTCCCATACACTTAAAGAAATCCTCCACCAATTTCTGGAGCACTGATCTAATGCTGGAATACCTAAATATGGCCAAGTGTTGAGATCTGCAAAATATAAAATGTTACCTAGAACTAATAAATTACCAATTGAATGGCACCTTAAATTCACTGAGCAGAAGTGCCAGTGAATTATAAAATAGCAGACCTGTTTTTCAGCATTGGTTCTGGCTGACTCCTCTTGGGCTAGCACCATTTCTCGTTCAGCAGTTATCTGTACACTTTCTCTTAGTGCCTCTTCTAGTTCTTCAATTCTGTCATCCTTCTTACGGAGATTGTCCTGGAAAATGATGGAAGATGGGATGAAGTAGACCAATGTAGACCAAAAGAAGAGCCTCTTTTTCAAGAAAGTGAAAATGGCTAAACCAATTCTTTCCTCACAGAAGGAAATAATGAAGGAGAAAAAAGTATCCATAGAAAAAAAGGAAAGAAGAATGGAAGGAAGAAAGGAAGTTAAAAAAATACTGAAGCGAAAAGTAAGCAAAGCAAGACAAATATACTAGATGATGAATTTTGCTTGATGCAATAGCGCCATTGAAACTGTGTTAGCATAGGTAGCAGAGTTTGTTTCTTAAGGAATGTTGATATTTTGGAACACATAATAAGAATTTATAGCAAACTGAAATAGAATACAAATAGTTAAATTGAAGGCCCATATTCTGTTTCTTCCAGGCAAGTCAAGCTAAGTGAAGGTAAAGAAGAGTATGATCTTAAAAGTTTTCATTCTTCTCACAAAAAATTTCCAGCAAATTCATATTTCGAAGAAAATCAGATATTTGGGGATTATATAGTTTCATATGATTCCAGAAAAATATTTTTTGTATACTTTTTGAAAACCTTCACTGAAACCTAAATTAGAGTTCTGGCTTCTGGGTTACAATTTATTACTGGTTATTGTTTCTTCATTAAGAAGTCAAGTTTATTTCTTCTGAAAGGAATCTGTTTACAATATTGCTGATGCTATAATTGAATCATAAGAAAGCTGTCAAAAAGTCAAGGAAACTGATCTCAAATCCCAAGATAGTAAAGTAACTGATCATGAATGAAATACTGAAAGAAGAATAAGTTACTTTGAGATAATTATAGTGAAGGGGTGGATTCAATTAATAAATACTTTTAAAATTATACAGTTATTACACAGCTTCCTTCTGGGTCACACTCTATTTTGAAGGGGGGGGGGCATGTCATAAGAGAGCTAGGAGTCCGCAAAAGGGTGAAAAAAAGAATAAACTAGTCCCAAAGCCTCTTATTTAAAGAGATCTGTATCCATGCCAGCCATCTCTTCATTTACTTCAGTAGTGCTCCTTCAGGGCAAGAACTGTTTTTCTTTTTCATATTTGTATTCTCAGCATTTAGTATAGTATCTGCCACAAAGCAGGCATTTAATAAATGTTTACTTTCTGACACATGTGTTGGAATGCCAAATAAGAGAAGAGTGTTAAAGGAAGAGAGAGGATTAGAATACAGTTATCCCTTCCACAAAATGGGAATTAGGGGTACAGTGCTCCCATGATCTGGAAAAATCTGGAAAAAAAAATCAGTGTAAAAATTTTTGGCCCTTTTTTTCATATCAGGAAAAAGTCTGAATTATTATGTTATTAAAAGATAAAATGTGTTGATATTATGCAATAAACAAGTGATTGATGAAGAACTGCTAAAAAGAATCACAGAAGTCTAAATAATAGAAACATTAAATTGACTTACTATGTATAAAATCAGTGATAATGTCATTTCATAGCTCAGTTTAGAGAGAAAGTCCACTTGATTAGATGAAACTCCTTCAACTACACTGACAAAAATCAGTTTCAAAAGCATTTTTCCCCCATATGAAGAAAAAGAACAAGTGCTATGTGAAATAACAATGGCAAAAGGGGGGAAGAATAAAATAAAATCCATTTTATCATATAATTGATGTAAATAATTTACCAAAAATGAATGTGTCAGTAGACAAAATGTCTTTTAAGTGAACAAAAATAAGCCAGACTAGTCACAAAGCAAACTGAAGACAGAGAATCTTCTTCCACAGAACACATAATAGAAAGGATAAATAAATAAAATTTTACTGTTAATTTGTTTTTTGAGACTTAACTACTGAGAAAGACTATAGTTTCCTTTCCCTTTTATTTATTTTACATTCAGACTTTCATAGAGAGAGAGTTCCAGAAATGAGGCAGCTGGGTGATGCAGTGGATGCAATGCTGGGCCTTGAGTCAAGAAGAATCAAATCTGACCTCAGACACTTATTAGCTGTGTGACCTTGGGTAAGTTACTTAAGCCTCAATGCCACCGTTCTTCATATATAAAATGAACTGGAGAAGAAAATGGCAAATTACTTCAGCATCTTTGCCAAGAAAATCCTAAATGGGGTCATGAAGACTTAGACATGACTAAAAAGTCTGAATAACCCAAAAGTCCATGAAATTAAGAGTGGAACTTTGTGATATTTCACAACAATGGTGTTTCAAAATTGAGTGGATGCCCATCAATTGGGGAATGGATGAATAAGCTATGGCATATGAATATCATGAAATATTATTGTTCTATAAGAAAAATTAGCAGGCTGATTTCAGAAAAGCCTGGGAAGACTTAAATAAACTGATACTGAGTGAAGCAAACAATACCAGGAAAATATTGTACACAGTAAGATTGTATAATGATCTACTGTAATGGACTTAGCTCTTCTCAGTAATACAATGATCCAAGACAATTACAATAGATTTGGCATGAAAGCTGCCATCCATATTCAAGGAGAGAACTAGAGATTGAATGTGGAACAAAGCATCCTGTTTTTTTTTTTTCCCCCAAAATGATTGCACATATAAAACCTACATTAGATTGATTGCTATCTTGGGAAGGGGGAAGGTAAAAAAATTTGGAACTCAAAATCTTACAAAAATGAACAAATATTGAAAACCATCTTTACATGTAATTAGAAAAATAAAATACTATTCAAATAAAAAAAAATGGTGTTCCAAAATAATTTTTTTTAATTGCTTGGTCACTGTTCCAATGGAAAATGACCATATATTTAATATGGAGTTTTATTTGAATATGTAGCAGGGGTTTTTTTAAGTTCTTATATAAAAGTTAACATAATTATACATGGTGGTGGTTAATCTTTTAATTTACTTTACTCACCAATAAATTAAAATTCTGTCAAAGAAAAAATCAATAATAATTCCTGGTGAAGCCTTTAAACAAACAAAGACATTGGCAAGAAACCTATGACACTGAGCATTCCTTGTTGTTCTGGATACCAACAATGACAAAGATGCAATGGACCTTAAAAATGATCTCATAAAACACCTCCACATGAGAAAATTGGGCCTCGACTGTAATATTATAATGCAATGTATTGTAATATGTAATATTAAATTAACACACATGACAAATCTACCAAATGTTGAGCAACAATGAAGAAAAATCACTCTGCTATTATATGATTGTCATTAATTAATAGTGATGAAAATATTTTGAATGAAACTTTACCAGAGAAATTCTAAAAATAATTCACAATGAAAAAGTCTGTTTTGTACTAGGCATGCTACATTATTTCAATGTAGTAAGAATGTAGAAAGAAGTAGCACAGTTTACTACATAAATAACATAATCTTAAAATAACTTCATACAATATGAAGTACTTTGGAGTCTACCTGTCAGGATAAAGCCAGGGACTATATGAACACAATTACAAAATAATTTTTACACAAATGAAGACAGTGCTAAACAACTGAAAATAGACCATGCTAATACAATAAAAATAACTCTAAAATGATTTACTTATGCAGTGCCATACCAATTAAACTACCAAAGAACTATTTTACAGAACTAGAAAAATCATAACAAAATTCAACTGTAAGAATGAAATGTCAAAAAATATCAAGGAAAAAACCTGTGAAGAAAGGAGGCCTAGCAATACCAGATTTCAAATTATATTACAAAGCGGCGATCATCAAGACAATTTTGTCCTGCCTGAGAAAGAGAACAATAAATCAGTTAAATACATTAGTTACATAATGCACAGCAGAAAACAACCACAGTAGGGGTAGCTAGATGGCACAGTGAATACAACACTGCCCTAGAGTCAGAAAGATCTGAGTTCAAATCTACTCATACTTACTAGCTGTGTGACTCTAGGTAAATCACTTAACCCTGATTGCCTCACCATCTTTCCGTCAACCCCACCCCACCCCCCAAAAAAAAGGGAAAGGGAAAGAGAAAGGGAAATAACTACATAAATATTGCTAAGGAAAATGGAAAGTCATTTAGAAGAAAATAGGCATAAGCCAACATCTCACACTATATACCAAGATAAGATCTAACTGAAGTAAGTCAAAGATCCAAGCTTCAGAAGTAACAACTCACCATCTCACATTGTACACCAAGATAAGATCTAAATAGATAAATTATTTAGAAACAAAAAGTGACATCATAAATAAGAGGAGCATGAAAAATGTATTTGTCAAATCCATGGTTAAGGGAAATTATTTAAGTTAATTAAGTTTAAATTTTCCTTCTTATTTTCTACCACAAGCTAATGGCTTGTGTCTTACAGGACCAAACCTGCCCACATGGGAAAGAGAGAGACCACTCCCCTTCCTGTCCTTTGGCTTACCTGATAAGAAGTAAAAGGAGAAATAACATTACATCAATTCCTTGAGGATCAATTCCCCCTACAGATGTTAACAAACAATATAAATTTGTTTCTTAAATGATGGATAAATTTCTACCAGGTTATACCCTCCATGTCTCAGAACATCCAGCAGCAATTATTCAAAGCCAAATTTCTCCATCCTCTACTTCTGTTCTCTTATTTCTATCCCTCTCATCTATCCCTCTCAAGCAATCTATTCCAACCCCCACAATAGCTCAGACTAAAACTATCCACCCCTTCCACTCTGCTTTCTTGGATGCTTATTCTATAGTAACAAACTTGCTTCCCTCTCAAATATTTTACTTTTCTATTTCTTTTATCTGCAGCTCTCCCTGGGACTTGGTTCCCTGAAGATAAGATAACTTCCTTGGCTTCCATTCCAGCCCTGGTTGCACTTTTCACTCACTGCCCCAAACACAATGCTCAAGGTCAGGGAATTAGAATCCTCTTTGCTCTTTGTTTTTCTAGGCTCACTCTCTCTCTCCATTACTCCTACTTTGAGACTCATTCAATCCATATATGCCACTCATGACTCTATGACCAGTGACTTCCTTGCTTAAATCCAATTTACATGCAAATCAATTTGGCTGATGTCACAACTCTTCATGAAGGAAGGCCAAGCAACAAATAATATACCACCCAATAAAAATTCTGGTAGCTATTTTTTTTTTTTTTACCAAACTTGAGAACATACCCCCATTTTTCCCCAATGAGTTCAGTGACTGGCTCATGGTCATTCTCTTCACCTCAACCTCTCTGCTCATAGTAGGAAACTTCAAATATGTCTACTGACACTGGCTCAAACATCTTAACCTCACAGTTTCTCAATTTACTTATTTCTCATGATTACTTGACCTAATTTACACACTAAGATAATCATATATTTCATCTCACCATCAATCAGAAATAAACCATTTCCATGTACATGAACTCTGAAATGTCCATATCTGATTACAAACTGCTATACACTTCTTTCACTGTCTTGCAAGCTCAAACTTTTTCTAATTCTACAGACCTTTAGCTTTTTCCCAAGTCATCAACTGTGAACCTTTTCTTCTCTTCATCTTGTTTGTTGTGTTGTTCTGAGTCATGACTAACTCTTTATGGGGTTTTCTTGGCAGGTACTGGACTGGTTTCCCATTTTCTTCTCCAGCTCATTTTACAGAAGAGAAAACTGAGGCAAACAGAGCCACCCAACTAGTAAGTATGTGAGATCAGATCTGAATGCAGGAGGATGAGTCTTCCTAATTTCAGAGCAGTCACCTTACTATACCACCTAGCTGCCCCATCTTGAAAACTTGGTAAATCAATTCAACTGTGTACTATTTTTTTCTCTTAGATTCCTGGCTCACTCATTCTATTTTTTATTTTTCTTTAACTCTCAAACTTTTTCCTGGACTCTCTTTTCTACTCATCTCTCTCATCTTATCTACTCCCGGGATTCAATTATCATCTTTCTGTTGATGATTTTCAAATCTACTTATTCAACTGAAAAGCTGACCTCTAGTTTCTCTTCTCTATCTGCCTCTTAGACATCTTGAATTGGATCTACCATAAACATTTTCAACTCATCAAAATGGAGCTCATTGTATTCACACCCACACCCTTCCTAAAATCCCTATTACTGTTGTGGGTACCACTATCATCACAATCATCCAGACTTGAAATCTAGATCTCATCCTCAATTCCTTATTTTCTATAACTATACCCCCTCCACATTCAATATGCTCCCAAGATTCACCATCTATCCCTCATTCATACAGACACTCACACAAGCCTTCTCTCCTCTCACACTGTCACCACTCAGCTACAAGTCAGAATCACCTCACTCCTAGATGACTGCAAGGGCCTGCTGATTGGTCTCTCTCTGCTCCCTATTACCTCTAAGATCAATAAGCATTTGTGTTATACTTATTACACTTTCCTGTACTTAACTCAAGTGACTTCTCTCCACGCATTGTTTACTGTGAATTTATCCTCTATATATCATTTGTATATTGTTCTTTGCATGTTCTCTTTCTCATTCCTAATAAGGTTCTAGATAGCAGAAACTGTATTGTGTCTTTCTTGTATCTAAAATTAGCAATATGCTTGACACATAAAAACAGCTCAATAAATGTTAACAGAATGATTAACAGTTAATTAACTCAGCATTCCTTGTATGAATCTAACCAATTCACAATGTATCATCTTTGTATTAAGTTGCTGTAGTCATTTTGTCAATATTTTTACACAAATCATGGATTTCCCTAATGCTACAATCTTTGTCCAAAAGGTCACTCTTGCCCTTCCCAAGGGAATTTGCAGCAATAAGCAAGGATTTCAAAATTGACTAGACACATGTGTCTTTGCTTTTCTTCTGCCTGGAGTGACCTATAGGTTATAAAATAAAATTCCAAAGTGGCCAAAACTGGAATAGGGAATATAGCACACAAAGGAATTGAGATAGAAGGAAAAGGTAATACCAGAACAAAGTTATGTCTCCCTACAGAAACTACTAAGGGCAAGAACTTAAATCACGAAAAATGGAATTTCTCAAGATAGGAGGAAACTAAGACTGCTTTGAAGTCCAGACCTAAAGGCAAAACTATCAGATGAAATGAGAAAGTGAATGAAAGGCCAATATAAGCAAAAAGGACTAAAAGCAACCACAAATCTAACTGGAAAGAAAAAAACAAACAAAATCTGTGGTGCTGATTCCCTCCACAGAAGCAAAGGAGAGAACAATATACTTAGAATACAAATATACTGAAGTGAAAAACAAACTGAAAAAGAGAAGCAAAAAGTGAAAAAAAAAGTGTCTATAGAAATAAAACAATGATCTGGGGGATGGAAGAGGAAGGATATAGAGAGAATATAAGGATAACTGTCTTCTCACAAGAATGTGACAAGTTAAAAAAAAACAAACAACCCTGAATACCATAATACAACAAATAATATAAAAAAATTGTTTAAAACTTCTGGATGTAAGGAGAGAGGGGGAGGAAGCATCAATCTAAAGAAGCTACAAATCAACAAAATTTATACACCAAACCAAAAGTAGCAGTTAAATTTAACACTTAACAAAGAAAAAACTTGTAAACAATGAGGAGAAATAATTACATATATAAAAGAAAGGAAATGTGAATAAAATTTTTTGACCATTACAAAGAGCAGAAATAATGAAATGCTATATTCTAAGGACCTCAAAATGCAACTCTAAATAATATACACTGAAAGCTTGATGACAACATCAGTGAAAAATGATAAATTTCAATAAAAAAGAGGGAGATATGCCACTACTGAAAAAAGAGCAAATTCATATATGAACATATTATTTGAAATCCAAACATGCTAACTAAAGAGACAGATAAATTTAAAAAAAAAAAACAACTATCAAGAAATTCATAAATAATTAATTAACCATAAAAATAATAAAAAAAAAAATAATTAATTAACCTCATATTACCAAACTATCACACGAAAAATATAAGGAAGAAAGACCACAGTAAGTTAAAAGAAAAATTAATTCTAAAATTCAAAAGAGGATAGAGATGAAAATGTAATTTAAAATAACAGGAATAAGAAAAGGGATGACACAATGGTAGAAAGAAGTAAAGTGACTGAGCTAGGCCACAAATGTGTGCAGAAAACTCCATAACCCAGAGAAGGATTGTACACCAGAGCAAGAAGAGGTGGGACTCCACTAGACCCAAATCTAAGAATGAAACCATTGGATTACTTCCTCAAAGTTATTTTAAAAGGAGTGTTATAGCCCAAATCCTGAAATTCTGGGTTAAGGAGAAAAAGCTATCAGAATTCAAAAACTGTGGAACCATAGTAAGGATCACACAAGGTTTACCAGTCACCCCTATAAAGGAAGGGAAGACTTGGAATATGGTGCTTCAGAAGGCAAAGGATCAGGGATCATAACCAACAATAACCAATCCAGCAAATCTGAATATAATTCTATAGGGGGTGAAAAAAATATATATATATCTAATAAAACAAAGGACTTTAAGCATTCCTGATGAAAAGACCAGAACAGAATAGAAAATAGGACATTCCAAGACAAGACTCAGGACAACCATTAAAAAGACTAAATAATGTTAAATTGATTACATTATTATATATGGAGAGGTTACATGTAAACTCTCAGAATTTTATGATCACCAGAGGTCGTAAAAGGAATCTAATTGGACAGAGAGCTTAACCTGGATATGATTTGAACTTGAAATGATATCAGAAGATGAAAAGGAGAATGGAATGTAATGGAAGGGAGAAGAGACAGAAAGATTGGGGGAAATCATCTTGCATAAAATGTGGCACAAAAGAAAAAAAAATTATGAAAATGTAGGGAGAAATGGGAAGGAGGGAGCAATATTTGGAATTGATTCTCATCCAAACTGGGTCAAGGAAGAAAGAATACACACACACACACACACACACACACACACACACACACACACACACACACA
>JAJPUD010004266.1:100784-142966 GCA_023553655.1 Myrmecobius fasciatus
AGAAAGAAAGAAAGAAAGAAAGAAAGAAAGAAAGAAAGAAAGAAAGATTGAGAAGTTTGAAAGGACAGTTTGGATGAAAAACATGCTACCATTTGTGCTTGATTAATAAGCTACTAAAATCAAATATGTATATGTGCTGGGGGGATGAAAGAATAAGAGGAGATGCTGCACCAAAATAAAGAGCACTCTGACAATCACATGGACAGGATGGAAGGAAGAGAGTAAAAGTCTGTTTAAACGAGATAAAGAATATGGAATATCAAGTTAAGAGAATGGTTACTACATTAGTTTGTATGAAATTTTAATGTATTAAGGAGAGCTGCAGTGAAAGAAAGGAGAGATTCACATGCCAGATGATTGAGTTCCTATTTTGTCTTGAGGCTACAGAGATTTCCTGAAGATTTTTAAGCAGGAGAGTGATAGCCAGTCCCAGAACCTGGGACGTTATTATGGGAACCAATGAGAAGACAGCTGGAAAAGGCAAAGCCCAGGAGCAGAGAGATCAGCCAGGAGTTTGTTACAATGGACAAAGTAAATGGTAACAAGGACTTCATGTTAGCAGGGGCTGTAGTAATGGAGAGAAAGGAAAAGAAAGTGAGTCTAGAGCAGTTTAGAGGGAATGAAGTTAGGGCATGGAAATAATGTGTTTGCTTAGGGAGAACAGCAGATATATCAAGTGAAGCAGAAAGAAAGAGAAGAGAACAGAACATTAATATCAGAAAGGAGAATTTCAGAATCTAGGATCACAGAAGTAACTTAGCTACAGGTGATTCCATGATTGCTCATATAAGTAGGTATATAGCTGACTCGTGTAAACAACTGAAAAAATGAGATTAGGAAGCTAAGAAAGTGGGAGAACAATGAATGAGTAAGGATACAGCAAGATATTAAGGGAGAAATGAAAAAACAAACAAACCTAAGTAACAAATGGAAAAAAATTACTGAGTCAATAGAATTCCTCAATATGAGAGAAGGGACTTTAGTGGAAAAAAATATTTAACTAAGAACTGAAATTCTTGAGAAAAAAAGGAAAACTTAGCTAAGGGCCAGCTGATATTTGGATGAATAATAAAAACAAATGGAATGGAACTCAAAGGAGCACAGATGGCTGAGGAAGGTAACAGAGGGAGGCCTAATAAATGACAGTATGTCACTTCCCCACTCCGTATGTCATGGAAAGTCTCCAGCAATAAAGATGGGGGCCAAAGATGCAATGGTTTTCTGAGGGACTCAGGTTTTCATAAGCACAAGATAGAAACACTTTGAAAAGATCTAGAAAAAAAGTAAATACATTAATGCTAGAGCAAGAGAGAGAAAAGTATCTAGGACATGGCAGAAGAAAGGGAACAGAGGAGGATGGGGACTAACTAAAGGGAGGTTTGTGCTCAAGTGGATCAATAGTAGAGGAAGGCAGCAAAAAGAATTGAAGAGGGACACGCTAGCAACAACAGGCCATTGCAAATCACCAACACACCCTATCAATGTTTTCTTTCTGCTCTGACCTGGAGCTGCTGAGAGCTGTCATTGAGATTGTCTTCCCTCCTCCGGGCCTCCTCCAGCATCTGTGCACTCTTCTTTTTCTCCACTTGCTCCTTGTGTTTCAGATTGGCAACCTTCTTATTTTGGTCTTTTACTTGCCTAGTAAGGAAAGAAAATGAAGTTTTCAAAATTGTGTTTTCTCCTTAATTCTATGAAGCTGATGCTAACAAACATTTAAAGGCAGATGTTCTTGAGATTTTTGTGGTTTCCAATACTTTCCTACTCCACTGAAATAAATTTTTCATAAATGACAATTCATTTTTCTATTAAATATTTACTTTAAACTCCACATATAGGGCTTAAGAATGATTTCATATAAAAAAGAACACTATGGTTAATAATCAATAAACACTTATTAAGTAATCACTATATGTTAAACATTGTACTACAGTGCTGTGGATACAAATAAAGGGGGAAGGGAGGGAGAGAGTGACCAGTCTCAAAGTCTAATAGAGTTAATAAAATGCAAAAAACTACATTCCAAAATGTTATAAACAGAATGAAGGTACTAGAGTAGGGGATCAGAAAAGGTGATTTTAACTTCCTAGGGCAGAAAAGAATACTTACAGGATCTTAAGTTAGAAATGTGGCAAGTTTGCCAATCTAGAGAGTTGTGAACCCTGGAAGTGTAATTAAGACTAGAGATGAATTTTTCTCTAGTACCTAGAGAATTTTGATGATGTTTAGGCAAATACTTCTGAGTAATGATACAAAATCCTTAAAAGGAAATTCACAATAGATAAAGACTACTATTTTGTATCCGTGAGGATTGTGATGGAAATATGAGTCACCAAAGACATGAAGTGGGGAACTCACAGGTACAAATGTAGAATACTCTCTCTCTCTCTCTCACACACACACACTCTCACACACACTCACACTATCAATTTTTAATGATATGGGCATTTTAATGTATACTGGTCATACTCATTTGAGAAATACAAATATACTAAAAAACAAATTAATTAATAGTACTTTTTAAAAAATAATATGCAA
This sequence comes from Myrmecobius fasciatus, assembly GCA_023553655.1. NCBI lineage: Eukaryota > Metazoa > Chordata > Mammalia > Dasyuromorphia > Myrmecobiidae > Myrmecobius > Myrmecobius fasciatus. Next base: position 103,320 of record JAJPUD010004266.1, read on the forward strand.
ATATAAATTTATCATAATTTACTGATGTATATTCTGTAAGATAGCAGTATCAAAAACAAAAATGGCAGCTACTATACAGTAAATAAGTATCCCTGAAAACTACTCACTGACCTAGAAAAGCATACATATTTATGTATATTTTTAATACTTTCAATAACCCATTAAAATCAGATAGGAAATATGTTAATATTTAATACCTATTAATATAATATAATACAATATATTAAAAACTCCACATATTATTATATATGACTATTTAAAAATATGTATGTGTACTTATATATTTACATTTGCATATAAATCAGATAGAACCACAGATAAAAAGCATACAATTTTATGGTTAATTGAATAGATTCAAAATCATTATAAAACATACCACTGTAAAAAAAAAATCAAAATCAATTTAACATAATTTGCTAGAAACTTGGTATGTTTTGTCAGAAACTATTTTATCAATGTTGGGTATAAGCTTTTGTGATAAATTTTCAGTACGTATGATGAATATCCATTTGCAAATTTTGCCCTACTTACTTGTATAGATACATATTATCAAATATTGCTAAGATTCTTGGAGCAAATGTGTATTTCAACAAAATGGCTTTGCTAAGTAAGAATAAAAATCTGGAACACTTTATTATACTTTTATTATACTTTTAGTAATAATTTCAACCAGTTTTATTTAAATGTTAATTTTTGCTCTCTCACCATTAAGAGAAAATGAAGTGCCAAAATTTTTAAAGTATTTTCACAAAATTTGAATCCTTCAGATTGTTTTTTCAAAATTAAACTACTAAATCCTGAGTATCTGAGTCATACTTATTGAAATTACAGCAAAATGATTCTTGATAGTTTTCAACATGTAGGAATTTGAGTCAAATTATAATTTTTGTACTTTTATTAAAAACCAAGTTTTATTTTAAAAGCTCTAAGGTAATCTATATAAATATTACAATCTGATTTCGACTCAAATTTTAAATTCAACTTATTTAGATGCCTCATAACAGCTACAATGAAAGCCAATCTTGAAACTAGTTTTTACTAAGTTGTGATATTCGCCTTTCATTTCTAAAAACATTTTAATTTCATGGAAAAGTTGCCAAAATTGCTTCAAAACGTAATGATAAGAAAATCAGTGATTTAAAAAAAAAAAATAAAGTAAACCTCTCCTGCTCATTTTTAATTTCAAGGAGTGACGCCAATGCAAACAGCAACAGTTTGACTCCAACCTCAAAAAGGATCTTGATTACAACAAACAAGAATCACACCCCAAAGGAGAGCAGCATTCAGTTCTGTTACTGTCAAAAATGCAGAGATGGCTAATAGTACACAGCAGTCTACAAGAACTTGTGGAGCTTAGACTATGAGGGTAATAATCAGACTCTGCCTTGACACTTTGGCACTAAAAGAATGCAGACCCTAGACCTAACAGATTGAAGGAAACAGCAAACAAAATTAGAATTCTATCATAAAAAGGTACTAGGGTGTAGTGGCTAGAAACTGGAAACTGAATGGATGCCCATCAATTGGAGAGTGGCTGAATAAATTATGGTATATGAATGTTATGGAATATTATTGCTCTGTGAGAAACAACCAGCAGGACGATTTCAGAGAGGCCTGGAGAGACTTGCATGAACTGATGCTCAGTGAAGTGAACAGAACCAGGAGATCATTATTCACGGCAACAACAGTACTATATGAGGATCAGTTCTAATGGACATGACTCTTCAACAATGAAATGCTTCAAACCAGTTCCAATTGTTCGGTGAAGAGAGCCATATACACCCAGAGAGAGGGGGATGTGAAATATGGACCACAACATAACATTTTCATGTTCTCTATTGAGGTTTGCTTGCATTGTATTTCCTTTATTGGATTATTCTTTCTTGCAGATACGATTTCTCCTGCACAAAAAATGATGCAATAACTATACATATATTTGATTTCTTAAGTATTCTAACATAATTATCATGTAGTGGATATCCTGCCATCTAGGGGAGGGGTGGGGAGTAGGGGGGAAAAATTTGTAACAAAAAACTTTGTAAGGGTTAATGTTTAGGAATTATCCATACATATGTTTTGCAAATAAAAAGTATTAATAAATATTAAAATAAATAAAATTAAATTTAAAAAAAGGTACTAGGGTAACTGGAATTCTCAGAGAAAAACACACCCTAGACATAAAGTCAACTAGAATTTCTAGATGAGAAGAAACAATACTTTTTTTAACTTTTCATGAAGGAGTATTGCAGGAAAAAAATTGAGAACGAAATGCAAACTATGGAATAAAGAATCAAAAAGAGAATACAATAGGTACTAATCATTGCCCACATAACGAACTCCTGGAAAATTATAATGGACCAGAAACAAAAAAGAAATACTGGAAAAGAACATTCAGTAAAAGAAAATTTAAAATTACAGCAAAAAAAAAAAACAAAAACAAAAACAAATTACCTAGAAAACAGAATTGGGGGAAGAGAATAGAAGGAAGATTAAAAATCACTGAACTACCTGAGTGCCATGACTGAGAAAAAGGCCCAAGATAACCTAGAAACATCACAGCAAAAAATCAGAACTTCTAGATGAAGAAAAAATACTGAAAGCAGCAAGAAAGAATTCAAATACTGAAGAGCCAGTCAGGATCATATACACTATATGTGTTATATACTATATACTATATGTTATATACTATAGTGTTATATACACTATAACAATCACCAGTGAAAATGAGCAGAGAGCTCTGAACTACCATATTCCAGAAAACAAAGAATATTTAGTCAGAAAAAAAAAATCTATTTTTGGGGGGAAAAGGAGGGAGGAACAGCAAAAAGAGGGGAGAATATATCTTTAATGAAGTAAAGAACTTGTAAGCATTCCTGTAAAAAGACCAAAGCTGTGTAATAACAATGAAGTTCAAATACAAGAGTCACAAAAATGTAAAATGGTATACATGACCAAAAAATAACACAGGACCAAACAAGGATAAACTGCTTGCATTCTAATATGGAGAGAAGTGTCCCTTCTGAAATCTATAACCATCACGAGTCACAGAGGGATTAAACAAGGTCTGAGAATGGCTCTGTTATGCCTTTTTTTTTAAAAAAAAATTTTAAATACTATTTTATGTTTTCCAATTACATGTAAAAACAACTTTTAACACTCATTTAAAAAAATTTTTGAGCTCCAAATTTTCTCACTGTCTTCTCTTCCAAACCTCCCTAAAAAGGAAAGAATTTTAAATAAGTTTTTATATTTGCAATGCTGTAAAACCTATTTCCATATCAGTTCTTTGTAACAGAAAACACAGATCAAAAGAAAAAAAAATTAAGATAAACTGAAAACAGTATGCGTCAAACCACATTCACTTCTTTCTCTGGATAATGGATAGCATTATCCAACATGAGTCCTTTTGACTTGGTTGACTGCATTGCTGAGAAGAGATAAGTCATTCACAGTTGATCGTCATGACAGCATTGTTGTTACTCTGTACAATGGTCTGTTATGTCTTTTTAGAATTAAAAAAAAAAGAGGAATACAATGGGGAGGGGAGAAGGAAAAGAGGTTTAAGAAAAATTATGTCACAAAATCACAGACAAACAGAGATAAAAAAGGAGGACAGAGTAGGAGGACTTATTGACTTTTAAATCTCTCTCATCTGAATTCACCAAAGAGAAAAAACACACATGATTATAGAGTACAGAAATCCATTTCATTCAACAGGTAAATATAAAGGAGAGGTCTAGAAAGGAAGGAGAATTAAAGGGAGGGCAGATAAAGGGAAAAATTAGTTCTAAGCAAGCAAATTAAGACTAAAAATGTATTAAAATATTTATAGCTCTTTTCAAAGTGGCAAAAAATGGGAATGAGGGAGTGCCTATCAACCGGGGTATGACTTACTAAGTTATGGTATATAAATGTGACAATAATATTCTGCTATAGGAAATGATAAGGCAATAGTTTCAGAGAAATCTGGAAAGACGTAGAGGAACTGATGCAGAGGGAAATAAACAGAATCAGAATAATTTGCCACAAGAAGAGCCACTATAAATATTTTTGTATGTGTAGGTCTTTCACCTTTTTTGCTTTTTGTCTCTTTGGGATACAGACCTATGAGGATACTGCTAGGTCAGAAGGAATGCAGAATGGTTGAAACATTTCAAAACTTCAGCAAGAGTACATTAATCTCTCAGAATGGTCAAAAATTCAATGAAGAAAAGAACTCTTTAAAAAGCAAAATTGGCTAAATGGGGGGGGGAGAGAAGGGCACAAAAACTCATTGAAGAAAATAATTCCTTAAAAATTAGAACTGGGAAAGTGGATAAATAAGAACAAACAACTTTTAAAAAATTAAGAAGTACAACCAGCTCAACCACTAACCATGATTCCAGAGCACTGATGATTAAATATGCTACCCATCTTCTAACAAAATGGAAAAGGACTCTCTTCTAGCATATTTTCTAACTATATAAGCCATCCCTCCGGGCTTTATCCTGGACTCTCTTCTCTTCTCAGTCGATACTACTTTACTTGGGGATTTCATCAGTTCCCATATATTTAATTACCATCTCTATGCTGACGAATCTTTCCTGACCCAACCTCCAGTCTCCCATCTCTGCCTTTTAGACATCTCAAACTGGATGTCCAGGACTTAAGATGTCCAAAATAGAATTCATTATCTTTCCCCTTAGATCTCTTCTACTCCTACCTTCCCTATCATTACAAAGGACAACACCAGCCTCCCAGTCTGTCAGACACACAATCTAGGAGTCATCATGGATTTGTCAGGAGCTCTTACCTATCCCAACTCTTTCCATTCAATCTGTTGTTAAAAGAGACTGTCAATTTCACCTTTGGAATATCTTTCATTGTGCTTCTTTCTCTTCTCCGATATTGCGATAATCTAATGTGGGTTCTCATCACTTCATACCTAGATTATTACAGTAGCTTGCTTCAAGTCTCTTCGCAATTCAAAACATTTTCCACTCAATGATTTTCTTAAAATGAAGAGCCAATCAATCTAAAGTAGTAAATTTCAATGGTTTTTCCATGGCCTCCAGGAATGAATACAAAATGTGCTGTGTGATATTCAAAGTACTTTATAACTTAGCCCTCTCCTTTTCCAATCTTTTTATAACTTATTCCCTAACACACATTATTTGAACTAGGGACACTGTCCTCCTAGCTGACATTCCATCATTTATCTATGGGTATTTTCTCTAGCTGTCTCTCATTTAAGTAATTTTTTCCTTCCTCCATTCTAATTTTTGGCCTCCTGGCAACTTTTAAGTACCAACTAAAATCCTACTGTCCACAAGATGCCTTTAACAAAACCCACTTAATTCTAGTGTTTCCCTCAATTAATTATTTCCTTTACAACTTATACATAGATTGCTTGCTAAAAAAATTGTTCTCATATTATCTTCCTCATTAGATTGTAAACTCCTTTTGTACCTTTTTGCTATATATAATAAAGATCTCGTGTGGTTCAGATGGAGAACCTGAGATAGAGAGTGAGTGACCACCATATAATAAAATAGCTGGAGATATCTCTAGAAGCAAAACGAAGGTTTATTTTATGTTCTTGAAAGAAGCGGGAGTCACAGTCAAACAAGCTATCAAAGGGAGAAGAGCCTTATGGAGACAGAACAGATAAATTAGTCCCTAAAGCAAAAAAAAAATCTCTCCCACCACTGACTCTCATCCTCATTGGCTGAAGGAATGGCTCTATGGGAACTATTCCAGGAAATTAAGCTTTGGCCAATAAGAGTAGCTTATTTGATTTAAATTGAGGTAGCAAGTGAATGGTATCATAGAAAAATAGCAGGAAGGGGAGGTAGGTATGTCCTAATGGGTGTCGGTTTAGACCTACAACAATATTTCATAACTGTCAGAGATCTCTCTCCACCTTGCTCAATTTTAAATGCTAAAAGTATAAAATTTTAATTGAATTTAGTGGTATTTGCCATTTTCTTACTGTATTTAGTAATCTGTTTCCTTTACTGTTTTTTCTAGTATGTTTATATATCTATATATATTTAAACAAAAAGATCATAACAATTTTTTTTTTAAAGGTGGGTAATTTGGGTCTAAGAAAGGTATGTAAGTTGTCCAGTCTTGTAGGTAATAAATAGCGGAACAAGAATTTCTATTTTCCTTGACTCCAAATCCATTGTTTTTCCCACCATACTACATTATTCAGTTTCTGAGAAAAAAATTATCCCACAGTCAATTGCTTAGATGGTGGCAGTTATTTCTATTCAAGCATGCCCAACTTCTTCTGACCTCATCTGGGGTGGTTTTGGAAAAGATATGAGAGTAGTTTGCCATTTCCTTATCTAGATCATTTTTTAGATGTGGAAATTGAAGCAAGCAAGGTTAAATCAATTGCCCAGGGCCTTATATCTAGTAAGTGCCTGAGGCCAGATTTGAACTCAGGACCTCCAGACTTTAGCACTCTTACCCTATTCTCTGAGCCATCAAGCTGCCACTGAATAGATAATATTATCTATTACCAAATCAACAACACAAATATAATTAATTGCAATTTCATTATATCCCAGAATAGGCTCAATTGGTTGTTTTTAAGAGTCAGTGAGCCTAGAGTGTCAGTTTCAGCAACTTTATTCAGAAGGTGAATTTTACAAAAAGTAGGGGAGAATATAAAGGTATACACCTTTGGAAAAGAACCAGAAAGGGAAGTGACACTTGTAGTTTTGGTTAAAATTAGAGCAGTCATTTGTTTCCCAACTTTACTTCCATAAGTACTGTGACCTTCAAGCTTCCAAGAACATTATCTAGAAGCTCAAAATACACACTGAGGACAGTATCTTCTTCTTTTAATGAGGCAAGGAGTCTCATAATTAGTTCTTTTTTGCATAATAGTCTTTCTTTTTTCACATTTGCAGGAAAAAAACATGAATCAGAATTTTTCATCACAGTTGCTGCTTTGAATGAAGATCATATCTGTTCATCTCCAACCACATTCTTGTACATGCTATTATTTTCTGAGCATGCCTTTATACAAGTTTCCTAACAGGCATTTTCATAAAGGGTAACAGGGATTAAGAAACACTGAATAGCACAAAGTATAATAATTAGTATCATAAGACACATGGTTTTCAGGGGTATAACCAAAATGGTAGGGTGTAATTAACTGAGCTCACCCAAATTCCCCTCAAAATAACTTTTGGGAACACCTCAAAAGTGATTTTGGAGGAGCAGATCTGACAAAAGGACAAAACGAAGAAATTTTCCAGTCCAAGACAACTTAGGATGACAGAAACTGTCATAGTTAGGGTGAGAATAGAGTGCCATCTAGCTCCAGCAAAAGGACAGTTCAAGGGCAAGAAACAAGTGCTAGAAAACCAACAGTTGACACTGGGGATGACAGAGTTATTGACTATAGGAACAGCTCTCAGCACACAGATGATAAGGGGGTTTGAGAAAGAGAATAGAGGAGTCTCCTTTGCTGATAGTTGGGCCAGGACTATTACAGGACTCTAAACAAGGATCTAGGTTGCAGAACTAAATCACAGTTGCAGAGCAAAAAGAAGCACTAAGACAACAGAGCTTGTAGTCAAAGGGAAACAAGGATCGTCGTTACAATCCCAGAGTGGAAAAGGATAGTCATTGTTCACAGACCAGAGTACAGGCCTATTCTATCCTTAGATAGGATACACCTATCCTTAGATCATACCATTTTGGAATAATTACAAATTTACAAACCCCAAAACCAGCTTTAAAAACAAGAGTACAAAAAAGGGACATCACTCCTCTGGAGCAGAGCAGAACTCTAAGACATGAAGTTAAAAGTTAAAGTTAAAGACATAGGTTGGAAAAATGAGCAAACAAAAGAAGACTTGATCATAGAGTGCTACTAAGGTGACAGGGAAACTCAGAACACAAACTAAGAAGACAAGATTAAAACTGCTGCATCAAAACTCTCAAAGAAAATTGTCAATCAGTTTTAGCCATGGAAGAGCTCAAAAAGGATCTTAAAACTCAAATAAGAAACACAGAGGAAAAACTGGGAAAAGAAATGAGAATGATGCAAGAAAAAAAAAAAGAACAAATAGCTTAGTAAAGGAGGCACAAAAATACAAAGAAGAAAATAACATCTGAAAATAAAAATGGACAAAACAATAAAAGAATGAAAAAAATCAACCAGAGAATGCCTTAAAAAACAAAATTGGCTCCTTTAAATTTTTGCTACCGTAAGAAGAGCCGCTATAAATATTTTTGTATATGTACGTCTACTTTTTTTGCTTTTTGTCTCTTTGGGATACAGACTTATGGTGATAGGTCAGAAGGAACGCAGAATGGTTGAAAAAGTTCAAAACTTTGGCAAGAGTGCATTAGTCTCTCAAATGGTCAAAAATTCAATGAAGAAAAGAACTCTTTAAAAAGCAAAATTGGCTAAATGGGGGAAAAAAAAGGCACAAAAACTCATTGAAGAAAATAATTCCTTAAAAATTAGAACTGGAAAAGTGGAAGGTAATGATTCTATAAGATATCAAGAAACAAATCACAAGAATGAAAATTAAAAAAAGAAGAAGAAGAAGAAGATGAAAATGTGAAATCTCTGGAAAAACAGTTGGGCTGGAAAATAGGTTGAGACAGATAATTTAAGAATACTTAAAAAAAAAAAAAATTATCAGACTACTTGAAAGCCATGATCTAAAAAAGAGCCTTGATGTCATCTTTCAAGAAATTATCAGGGATGATTGCCCTGATATTTTGGGACAGAGTGTAATAGAAACTGAATCTGAAACTGAAAGAAGCTATCAATCACCTCCTGAAAAAGACCCCAAAATAAAAACTCCCAGGAATATTATAACCAAATTCCAGAACTCATAGGTCAAGAAGAAAATGGTTCAAGCAATCAGAAAGAAACAATTCAAATATCATGAAGCTACAGTCAGGATAACAAAAGCTTTGACAGCTTCTACATTAAAAGACTAGAGGGCTTACAATATATTTTGAAGGGCAAAGGAGTTAGGATTACAACTAAACATCACCTCCTCACCAAAACTAAGTATACTATTTCAGAGAAAAATAGATATTTAATGAAATAAAGGACTTTCAAGCATTCCTGATAAAAATACCAGAGCTAAATAAAAAAATTTAACTTTCAAATACAAGTTTCAAAGAAGCATAAAAAGATAAACAGAAAAAAGGAATCATAAAGGATTCAGTAATTTAAAACTGTTCATATTACTAGATGGGAAGAGGATACTTTTAATTCCTAAGAATTTTCTCATTACTAGACCAGTGAGGAGCATATATAGAAGGAAGAGATATAAGTTGAATATGATAGGATGATAACCTCAAAAAAAAAAAAAAAAAAAGGCAAAAAGGAATGAACTGACAGAAAGGTAAAGGGAGAAGCAGAGGGAGAATAGGGCTAATTATCTCATGTAAAAGACATGCAAAAGAGCTTTTACAATACAGAGAAGATTGGAGGTGGAGAGGGAATAACACATTCTCAGTTGGATGTAGAAACCTATCTTATCTTACAGGAAAGTAAGGGGAAGAGGAAAAGAAAAGAAGGGAAGGTCAGATGAGGGAAGGGAATAGTCAGAAGCAAAATACTTTAGAATAACCAAGGTAAAATAAGAGTAGAATAAATACATAAAATTTATAGCAAGTTTCTCTGTAAAAGCCTCAAATGAGATAAGCCTTTCCAGATTTTTCTGAAAGCATCTTGCTCATCATTTCTTAATAGTACAATAGTATTCCAAGACAATCACATACTATGGCTTCTTTAGACATTCCCAAATGGGTTGTCAACTCCTTCAAATTGTTGCCACCATAAGAAGAGCTGCTATAAATATTTTTGTATTTATAGGTCTTTCACCTTTTTTGCTTTTTGTCTCTTTGGGATACAGACCTATGGTGATACTGCTAAGTCAAAAGGAATGCAGAATGGTTGAAACAGTTCAAAACTTCAGTAAGAGTGCATTAGTGTCTCAGAATGCTCTAAGAAAAACCTGTAAAAACTTACATGAACCGATACAAATTGAGGAGAACCATGAGAACATTATATATTGTAATAGTGATATTGTATGATGATAAACTGTGGGTTTTCAGCAATATAATGATCCAAGACTATTCGAAAGGACTCATAATAAAAAATGCTATTCAAATCCAGGAAAAAAAAAACAAAAACAAAAACAAAAACTGGTGGCATATGAATGAAGATCAAAGCAAACTTTAAAAAAACAAAAACACAAAAATTTCTTTGTGCTTCTTGAGTTTTTGTTGGTTTTTTTTTTTTTTTGAGGGGGATGATTGTTTTTCTTTACAACATGTCTAATATAGAAATATATTTTGTATGACTGAATAAATTTAAATTATATCAAGTTGCTTGCCATCTTAGAAAGGGAGGAGAAAAAGGAAAGGACAGAAAAGAGTAGGAAAGGCTTCTTGCAGAAGCTAGAATTTTAGCTAGGACCCATAAAGTCAGGGAAGCTAGAAGGTGAGAAAGAGAAGGGGGAGAGAAAGAGAGAAATCCAATACGGAGAGCAACTTTACAAAAAAAAATAACTTAAACTGAAGTAGACAATTAATTTGCATAAACACTAAACTGGCAGTTTGTTTTAATTACGTCTTGAATATAAAAACTTCATATAAATTGTATATACATGTACTTATATATGAATTATACTATATGTGTGTATATATATATATTTATGACTTTTATATATACACATAAATCTCTGTATGTGTTGTTCATTTGTGTTCAACTCTTTATGATCCAGTGGTCCAGAGTATATCAGGTCCTGCTGTCCTCCACTATCTCCTGAAGTCTATTCAAGTTCATTGTTTCCTATTTATCCATTTCATCCTCTGCTGTCTCCTTTTCCTTTTTTACCTTCAATTTTTCCCCCAACTACTGAGTTTTTCCCCATGATTCCTGTCTTCCCATTATGTGGCCAAAGAATTAAAGCTTCAGTTTCAATATCTGACCTTCCAGTGAAGAGCCTGAATTAATTTAAGTATTGATGGATCTGATGTTTTTGCTGTCCAAGGGATTCCCAAAAGTCTTCTCAAGCACTACAATTCAAAAGCATTAATTCTGTAGTGCTCAATTTTCCTTGTAGTCTAACTCTCACATCCATAAACTGCTAGTGAAAATACATGGGTTTGACCATATGGATTTTGTTGGCAAGATGATGTCCCTACTTTTTAGTATGATGTCTAAATTTGCCACAGTTTTTCTTCCAAGAAGCAAGCATCTTTTAGTTTTATAGCCGCAATCACTGAATACAGTGATCTTTGAACCCAAGAATACAAAAATATGGCACTGCTTCCTTTTCTTCTATTTATCATAAAGTGATAAAGTGAGTCTGGTCTCAGACATTTATTAGTTGTGTAATCTGGGCAAGTCACTTAACTCTGTTTAACTCAGTTTCTAATCTGTAAAATGAAATGAAGAAATGGCAAGCCACTCCAGTATCTTTGCCAAGAAGACCCCAAATGAAGTCATGAAGAGCTGGACAGTACTGAAAAATGAACAAAAAATTACAAAGATTAACAAACAAGAAGAGATATTCTCTACAGCAGTGAGCCAAAGAAAATCGGAGACCTCTAAACTGTATCTCAGGATTTCTACAGGCATGTTGGCTGTTGTCCTTTATTCTCAAAGAGGACCAAAATGGCATGACTATGTTGGGTGTGTGCTGATCACTCTGAGTTCTTAAGACTTAGCACAAGGGGCAGCTAGGTGGCACAGTGGATAGAGCACCAGCCCTGAAGTCAGGAGGACCTGGGTTCAAATCTGGTCTCAAACACTTAACATTCCCTAGCTGTCACTTAACCTCAATTGCCACAGCAAAAAGCAAAAAAAGACTTAGCACAAATCAGGCACAAATTGTCCACATGAACACTTGGAGTGGAGATGTTTCTCAATTTGCAGTTATCACATTCTTGAGCTATTGCAATTTTTCCCTCAGATCACAGAGTCTTTTTTCAATACAAACATGCCATGCTGGACAGTCCTTTGCCAGTGTCTCCCATGTCACATAAATGATTCCATATTTCTTCAGAGAAACCTTGAGAGTATCCTTGTATTGCTTCTTCTGATTACCCTTTGAGACCTTCCTTATGTGAGTTCTCTGTAAAATAATCTTTTAGGCAAACATATTTCTCACTCAAACATTATTGACCCATTATAGTTCAGCTTAATAAAGGCCCTCAGTGTCCAGAACCTCATCTTGCCAGGTGATCAGAATCTTAAGACAATTCAAATGGAAGCTTACACCACTTATCTGCCATGCTTTCCTTCAGCACCTGTCAAACACTGAGCTAAGTCTGGCAATGTGTATGATAACCCTGTCATCTAGCTGGCGAAGAACCTGTATTTTTTTGGTGTTAACTAGTAGGCCAAAATCAGGACATGTAGAAGAGAATCAATTAAGACTTTTTCATCTCAGCTGTGAGCACTCTACAAAATAGTCTTAGGCAAATATACATTTGGCATTCAAACATGATAGACAACACTGAGGTCACCACAACAGGTCTGGAGATCTTCACTTTGGTGGACAGTCTTTTTTCCCCTTTTCTCCCATATTTTTCTGGAACCTCCCAAATACTGACCCAGCTTTGGCAAAATACACAAATAAACCTCATCATCTATGTGGATATCTTTGGAAAGTATATTGCCAAGGTAAGTGAACTTATCCACAGCACTCAATAGTTCTCCACTTGCTGTATCAGATGATTCCATATATGGATGGTGTGGTACTTGCTGGTGGAGAACGTGAGTTTTCTTGGTGTTAACTGTTAGGTCAAAATTGGCAGAAGTAGTAGAGAATCAATCCAAACTTTGTTGCATCTTGCCCTCAGACACTGCACTAAGTGCACAAGAAAAAAACAAAACAAAACAAAACAAAACAAAACAAAACAAAACAAAACAAAACAAAACAAAAAAAAAAAAAAAAAAAAAAAACACCTGCACTAACTCTTCCTCCACTTAAAATAATTTGCATCAGCTACCACACTAATTCATGATATGATGCCCATCAGTGTGTTAGCTGGACTTGTTATTTTTGTCCTTATTGAAGGCATTTGCTGCAATTTGTTTCCCTCCCTCCCCCCCACCCCAAGTGCAAAGCATCACAAATGAACATTTCTGTATTCAAGTAACATATATACAAGGGTATTACAAATATGCAGTACTGTACAGATAATTGCTGTATGCTTAATTTACAGATGTTGATTCTTTCCTATTAACAGTAAGAAAAGAAAATCAAAGCATGAGAGATGTGCATTGCTGTCTAATCTCCACAGCTGCCACGGAAACGCATGTGTTGCATCCCATCATCCCTTGCATTCAAAATGCTACTGATGCATAGCACCTAATCAAGTCCCCAAGGCTGCAGTTCATTCCTGTGGAAACTACATCACCTCCATTGCGACTGTATTGTCTGCTATGTTGTTCAGTGCTGGCTTTTCTGCTTCATGGTTTTCCCTTGGAACTGTATCTACAGAGGATGAAGACGGAACCTTGTGCACCTGGCCTCAAGGCTAAGCATCTCCATGTCCTACTACTAAAAAAACATGCTAAAAAGCACTTCAAAAAAATTTGGAACACAAGGTTGTGCAAGAATGAATGTTAAAAACTACCTTTGCATGTATTTTGAAAATAAAAGGCTATAATTTAAAAAAAAAAAAAACCCAAGAATTGCGCATTTAACCTATATCAGATTGCTTGCTGTCTTGGGGGAAGGGGAAAATGAAGGAGAGAGTAAGGAAAATTTGGAACACATTTACAAAAATGCACTGTGAAAACTATCTTTACATGTATTTAGAAAAATAAAAAACAATTAAAAAAATTGTTTTTAATTAAAAGTGTTGCTGATACATTGTTGGTGGAACTGTGAACGGATCCAACCATTCTGGAGAGTAATTTGGAGCTATAATCAAAAAGTTATCAAACTGTGCATACCCTTTGACCCAGCAGTGTTTCTATTGGGCCTATATCCCAAAGACATCTTAGAGGAGGGAAAGGGACCCACATGTGCAAGAATGTTTGTGGCAGCTCTTTTTGTAGTGGCTAGAAACTGGAAACTGAATGGATGCCCATCAATTGGAGAGTGGCTGAATAAATTATGGTATATGAATGTTATGGAATGTTATTGCTCTGTAAGAAATGACCAGCAGAACGATTTCAGAGAGGCCTGGAGAGACTTGCAGGAACTGATGCTCAGTGAAATGAGCAGAACCAGGAGATCATTATTCACGGCAACAACAAGACTATATGAGGATCAGTTCCAATGGACATGGCTCTCTGCAACAAAGAATTGTCTCAAACCAGTTCCAATTGTTCACTCAAGAAGACCATATACACCCAGAGAGAGGGATATGAAATATGGACCACAACATAACATTTTCATGATCTCTATTGAGGTTTGCTTGCATTGTGTTTCCTTTCTCTGATTTTCTTTTTTTTTCGTGTAGATAGCATTTTTCTTGCACAACTTGTCAAGTATTTTAACATTATTAAGATGTAGTGGACTTCCTGCCATCTAGGGGAGGGGACTGGGGGTAAAATTTGTAATGGAAAGCTTTGTAAAGATCAGTGCTGGGGAACTATCCATACATATGTTCTACAAATAAAAAGCTTTAATAAAAAAAAATTAAAAGTGTTGGAAAAATAAAATAAAATAAAAAGCCCTCCACTGGTGAATGGGAAAGCACAAGAGTATTATCCAGGACCCATGCACATAAGTCATTAAAAAACTCTTTCTCAACCTTTTCTGAAGCCACATTGACTCTTGGGCAGATAGATGACTATCTTCCAGATGAAGGATAAGCTGTTTAAGAAGGACTCTGGTAAGAATCTTGCTAGCAAATGACAAAGAAAGAGGCAGAATCTAAAGAAGGAATGCCTATAAGGATTTCCACATGGATATATGCCTTTAGAAAGCAAACCTTAATAATGTTATCTATCCACACATAGTGTGTATATATATATATATATTTTAATTTATTTAGATATTTCCTAATTTTTAATCTGGTTTAAGCTGCACTAAGAAGTGTTGAGGTCTGTAAGCGAACTGGGAGCAACATGTTTTACAGTTCTAGAGGAACTATTACTCTAAAGAGTAATTGGAAATGTATGGATATCAATATTTTTTCAATGACCATTCTGGACAATATACTCTTTCCCTCTTCCATTCTTTACCCCTTACCATACATGAATTCCAGAAAAAAAACAAAAACAAAAACAAAAAAAACCCCAAAGGACATAAACTAATACTACTAAGGGTGCAATGTTAGCTGCCACATTGAAACAGAAGATTCTAAGACACAGCAAAATCCATACAGGAAAAGAAATTACAAATAGAAGAAGAAACATGTTTTTGGGTTATAGCAACTGAAAAACAAATCAAAAGAATCACGTCATGACAGGTACTACACTTTCTCTTATTGATAAGAATCTACTTAAGAAAAAGGGGGGAAAGATTTTAATTTATTACATACTTCCCATAGACTGATCATGTAATAATTCTGACAAACACACAAGACATCTTCTGCTAGTTATTTTAAAATTCTTTGTTTATAAAGTTTATAGTTTTGAGAATATTATGTCCTCTGCAGTCAATTCGTAGATACATTTCCTGGGAAAACTGAATTATTCCAGTTTCTTTTTAGAACTCAAGATAAATTTAGTACATGGAATGTTAAAACATTCTTATTCTTAAAAGGACATACTAACCTTGAGGTGAGACTGAAGGAAGCAGCACATCCAGGAAGAAGCGAAAGAGAAAGTTGTAAAAAGTTAATTACTGTTCAGAAACAAAACTACTGAAGAATACAAGACAAAACAAGAAGCATAGCATGAGAGAGAGAGAAGTACACCATGAATTATACCAAACAATCAATAAGCATTTATTAAGTAATTATTGTGTTAGATTTTCAAAAGTCAACAAAAGTACTTTCTGATAACATTATACCATTGTACATCAATATGAATTTCTTCAGCAAGAGTCCTATCTGAATTCAACTATGGCACGGGGTACAGAAATTGGCTACCTTTCCTTCAGAATTAGTATTTAGATACGTGAAAATTGGACTGCATTTAATTTAAGGACAGAGCTAACATTATTCCTCTGGTGCCTAGGACTGAGTTTTTATAAACTTTTCCCCTGAAAATTTTTCAAATTATATGATACATGATTGAAAATAGCAATGATAGTTTTCATTAAACTATAAATGATAGCAGAAAAAAAATTTAAGTTTCTCTAAAAATTTCAAGTGGGAATTTATTGTATCTGAATGTAGGAAGAATTTTTTATTTCTTCCCATAATGCTGACCTCACAATTCTTAAAGTATAGATGAAATCTAAAAACAAAAATGGAAAGAATATAACTTTTTATATATTCATACTTCTCTTTCTATGGTGCTCAATTTTAAATTACAATGTAGCCAGTCCCCAACTTACTGAAAAACATAAAGCTCTTAGGACTCATTATTATCTATTAACACAAAAAAGGAAAAAAGAAATAGAAATTCTTAAAAAAGAAAGGGGGAAGGGGCACTTTATTTACTAACATCAAGCATCATTTGGACTTTGTTTCTTTACACTTCATTCAAGGCTATGATAACTTTTAAAGAGTATGTATCTCATCACCTCTTGACATGGAAGCAATGATTAAAAAAAAAAACAAATTCTAAGAAAAAATATAGCAATATTTCATAGACATATTACTGCATCAAAAATGAGACAGGAAGATACAAGAATTATGGATAAATCACAAAATCAAGTGACTATGAAGGAAATCATAATTTTCATTTCTTTCAAACAGGTCAGGTGAAGGCAGAATAGAAATTACAATTTCCAAATATAGAACTTTCGTTAATTCACTGAATAATTGGAAGGGAAAATAGAAAAGGAAGAAAGAACTAATAATTTTATATATCACCTCAAAAGGATCTTCCAAAAGTAAATAATGCCTTATAAGTATTTAATAATTTATATTGCTGAAGATTTTCTGACAAGGTAAATGTGTTTTATGGTATGAATTTGATATGAATGGCACATGTTAAAGAATTTACTTCTTTTGTGCCAGAGAAAAAAAAAGTTTTTCATTCCTAGCATACAATTTCCTTTATTCATAGTTAATCAGTCAATAAACATTTATTAAGTGCTCACTATAAACCAGGCACTGTGAGAATATAAAAAAGAAGCAAAAGACAGCCTCTGCTCTCAAAGAGTTCACAATCTAATAAGGGAGACAAGAAAACAAATGTGTAACAACAAGCAATAAATAGGATATAATAGAGGGAAGGTTCTAGAATTAAGAAAATTAAGAAAATCTTCCTGTAAAAAGTGAGATTTGAGCTGGTACTTGAAAGAAGCCAAGTGATCAACATGAAGATGGACACAGAAATGAGAAGGGAAAGCATTTCAGGAAAATGTCCAGAACTGAAATGAAATGTCTCATGCAAGGCAGAGTCACTGGATCACAGAAAACATGATGAGGAAGGCAGGGAGGCATAATATATAAAAGTAGAAAGTTAGAGGTAACAGATTATAAAGGGTTTTACATGGGAAAACTGAGCCATTTTGTATTGATCTTAAATGTGATGGGAAATCACTGGAGCTAACTGAATAGACCAGAGCTGAAGAATGGGGAAGGGAAGATGGGGGGAAAACACACATGATCAGATTTTCTCTTTAGGAACATCACTTTAGAGCTGAAAGGAAAACAGATTGGAGTGAAGAAAGGCTTGAGCAAGGCAGATTCATCAGGAGACTACTGCAAAAGAACAGGACAGAAAGAGAGATGTTGAAAAGATCAAATTTGACAAGTCTTGGAAAGCTTGGGAGATTGAGAAGATGGTAGTATCTTTGAAAATAATAGGGAAATGGGATTGGGGAAGCAAGGCAGAATGAATAAGGAGGTCAATTTTTGATGTAGTGAGTTTAAGATGTCTACTGGATATTCAGTTTGAGATGCAAGACTATAAATTAGTAGAGAGACTGGAGCAAGAAAGATAGTGATAAGAAGCATCAGCTTAGAGATGAATTCATCTCTAATTAAATTCATGGGAGCTGCTAAAATCACCAAGTGAAATAGTCTAAAGGAAGAAGGGAAGAGGATAGAGAACAGAACCCTGAGGGACATCTATGGGCATAATGTGGATGCGGATCCAGCAGAGGAGAGAGAAGAATGTTCAGATAGATTGAAGGACAAATAGAAGAAAATAATGTCCCAAAAAACTAGAGAGGAGGTGACTGACAGAGTCAAAGACTGTAGAAAGGTCAAGGAAAACACATAAAGGCAGGCCTTTACTATTATGAGAAATTCTTAGTTGGTCCTCTTCATCTAGTCTTTACCATCTCCAATCCATCCTCTGTAAAAGAACCAAAAGTTGATCTTTCCAGAGCATAGATGCGTGCTTACATCACTCCTCTGCTCAAAAAAGTCCAATACAAATTCCTCTGTTAGGCAGTTAAAGACCTTCCCACTCCAGCCTAGGTTTCCAGACTTACTGAACAATTCTTCTCCCTCATGTGCTCTATTCTCACATTGACTTATTTCCCATACGTGACATTTCTCTGACCATGCCTTAGAACAGGCAAGCTCTCATCCCTGGAACATACTCATTCTTCCTTATTACCTCATTTAATCCCTAGTTTTTTTAAGGGCTAATAAACTCAAATGGCAGCTCTTACTCAAGATAGATCACCCCAGTGGGTAGTGCTCTTTGTCCCCCAAACCTGGAAATTATTGTGGTTTTTACTTTGTCTATATTTCCTACTAATTTCTCTCTATATATTTGATTTCCCTTCAGTAAAATCCAAGCTTTGCAAGGGGAGGTGCTATGCCATTTTTGTCTGGCACAATATCAAGAACATAATAAGTGCTTAATAAATGATTGTAGAATATGGAAAAAAAATAATTGAATACTTTCTTTATAACTCTACAATATTCTTGTGAAGGAGGATATAAGGGTAGAGGGTCAGTGGCTATACTATAGAAGCAAGACTTTAATTTTGGTATTCTTGACTTCAAAGACAATGTTTTATCTGGGCAAATCACTTACTCCCTCTGGATTTCAGTTTTCTCATTTGCAAATGTACTGAGGTCAGTTTCAGGTCTAAATCTATGATCCTACAACATCATACTAATTTTTATTTAAAGAAATAATCTTGCATTGTTGGTGGAACTGTGAATGGATCCAACCATTCTAGAGAGGCATTTGGAACTACGCTCAAAAAGTTATCAAACTGTGCATACCCTTTGACTCCGCAGTGTTTCTATTGGGCTTATATCCCAAAGAGATCTTAAAGGAAGGAAAGGGACCCATACGTGCAAGAAAGTTTGTGGCAGCCCTTTTTGTAGTGGCTAGAAACTGGAAACTGAATGGATGCCCATCAATTGGAGAATGACTGAATAAATTATGGTATATGAATGTTATAGAATATTATTGTTCAGTAAGAAACGACCAGCAGGATGATTTCAGAGAGGCCTGGAAAAACTTACATGAACTGATGCTGAGTGAAATGAGAACCAGAAGATCATTATATATGGCAACAACAAGACTATATGATGATCAGTTCTGATGGACATGGCTCTCATCAACAATTAAATGTTTCAAACCAGTTCCTATTGTTCAGTGATGAAGAAAGCCATCTACACCCAGGGAGAAGCCTGTGGGATCTGAGGGTGGACCACAACATAGCATTTTCACACTTTGTATTGATGTTTCCTTGCATTTTGTTTTCCTTCTCAGGTTTTTTTCCCCCCTTTCCTGTACAGAAAGATAACTGTATAAATATATATACACATATTTGATCGGTCAAATATTTTAATATATTTAACATATATTAGACTTCCTGCCATTTAGGGAAGGGGGTGGGGGGGAGGACGGAAAAATTTGTAACAGAAAGCTTTGCAAGGGTCAATGTTGAAAAATTACCTATGTGTATGTTTTGCAAATAAAAAGCTTTAACCAAAAAAAAACAAGAAAAAAGAAAAAAGCAATAATCTTGCTTTCTTTTAACTATAGTGAAACTATCAAAAACAGGCATGGGAATTTATACCTATATGTAAAACTGAAAACAGATAAAGGCAGGGATTGTTAAGTTTTGAACCTCTTGATATTT
The DNA here is from genome assembly GCA_023553655.1 of Myrmecobius fasciatus. NCBI lineage: Eukaryota > Metazoa > Chordata > Mammalia > Dasyuromorphia > Myrmecobiidae > Myrmecobius > Myrmecobius fasciatus. Next base: position 123,437 of record JAJPUD010004266.1, read on the forward strand.
CATAAGAAAACGTCTATTATGTAAAGTTATCCAAACTAAGAACACCTACTTCTTGCTCTAAAGATCTATACATTGTAATGTGGGTCAATTATTTGCAGACCTTTATATGGAAAAAAAAAATGCTATGAACACAATTTACACAATGCTCACAATTGTTGCTTTTTTCCTTTTAAATGCACTGTGAAAATGTTCTTATTTCTGAGAAGAATCTATATGTCTAAGAGTAATGGTGAATAACTCTCATAGAAGCAGCTGCCTTCTAAGAACAAAGTACTTCAACTGAATTAAATTTTGGCACTGAAAAAGTAATGGGAGGATAAGATTCTGGGAAGATGGAGTAAATAAGTCAAAAAGATAGCAAGCTTTCCAGATTTCCCCCACAAACAAAACAAAATTGTGCTTCAGGGTAAATACAGAGTGGTAAGCCGCTTAACAAAAAGAATTCATAGAATACTCAAAAGACTTTAAAAATCAAATAAGAAAGATTGAGGAAAAACTTTAAAAAAAGAGAATAATCCAAAAAAAAAAAAAAGATTATGAAAAGAAAGTCAATCAATTAGAAAAGCTCCCTAGTTTTTTTTTTAATATTTTTTTATTAAAGCTTTTTATTTGTATAACATATGTATGGATAGTTCCCCAACATTGATCTTTACAAAGCTTTCCATTACAAATTTTACCCCCAGTCCTCTCCCCTCCCCTAGATGGCAGGAAGTCCACTACATGCTAATAATGTTGAAATGAAAAGCTCCCTAGTTTTAAGGGGAAAAAATGACCCTTTGAAAATTAAAATTGGGCAAGGGGAAACCAGTGAAGTAATAAGGGATCAAGATATAACAAAAGAGAAGAATTTTAAAATAGAAGAGAAAGTAAGACATCTCATAAGAAAACAATAGATCTAGAGAACAGATCAAAAGAAGATAAGAATAAATGACCTACCTGAAACTATGACCAACCCCCCCCCAACCTTGATGCAATAATACAAGAAATAATGAAGAAAACTGTCCTAAAATGACAGAAAAAGAGGAAAAGTAGAAATAGAAAACAAACAAACAAAAAAAACCTACCAATCACCAGTTAAGTAATAGAAAGATATGCTAGAGGGCAGAGGTAAAGTAGAAGAGTTGGCAAGGATAGCAAATGAGATAATGAATGTGTGTGTGTGCGTGTGTATAAACATAAATATATATCCGTACTTAACTGTGGATGGTTTGAGGGAAGTGGGAAGGAAGAAAATGGAAAAAAGAAGAGAGTAAAAAATGCACAGCAGAGAACAAAAGAAAATCTAGAAGGAAGCAAAGATGGACAATTCTGAATACAATATGTTCTACTATTATATATGTTTTTTTGAGGTGGAAATTTATCATTACAGATTTTGAATCTTTTCTTGTGTTCTACTGTACAATAACAATTTTTTCTATGTTTTAAATTTTAAATTTTTTAAAAAAAGTAACTGGAAAGAGTCCACAACACACAATGAAAAAGAACAAAAGTAGAATGACCAAATAAGAGTAAATAGAAAGAATGAAGCTCACTGAAATTGGCAATATTCAAACCATAGTAGAGTGTAGCACGTAATTCAATTTGTCTAAAATCAAGTAAGAATTAGGAAAAAAAAATTAATAATAATGTAAGTGGTTCCTTTTTTATTCTATTTAAGCCAAATCCCAGCAAACACCAGCACAGACAAGAACAATAGTAAGAATCCAGAACAATAAAAGTCTTTATATGACAATGATTTCCCTAGCACATCCCAAAAAAACTCTCTTCATAATGAAGACCAACATGTGGTATGGGGATACAATTTATGGAAGATTAGCCTTTTGAGAAACATCATGATTAAGAGAAAAAAAGATACACATATCAAGAATGGATCTAACGGATGAAAAGGTAGGGAAATTCAAATGATAAATTATGGGGAAATACAGACCAACACAAAAGAAAAATTAAAATGGCAATACAAAAAGCAAATGATTTGAACAGGAAAAAAAAAAAACACCACCACCACACATATTTTAATAAGAGAATAGGCAACAAAAAGATTATGATCTTCTTAACAGTTCTTCTACTAGATAAGTATAAAGATTTAAAGTCTTCATGAAAGATAAAGGGATTTTTTAAAACTTGTGAGAAGTTAAAATTCAATATTTTCTCTAGAACCCCTCCCCAAAAAAAACCTCAAGTCACAAAACAATGCCACATTCATACATACAGTACAACGTTTTTAACATAGGATCAAGTTACCAGATCCAGGCAGAAAAAATTTGAAAAATGGCTACAACTAAATCCAGCCAGAAACACATGGTCTTAGTGGAATGGAAAGAATATAAATCTAAGATTAAGGAGACCTGGATTGTTAATCATTGTAACACCAATGACTAATTACAGACAGATCATTTGTCTTCATTTCCCTACTGCCAAAAGGAATTGACCTACAAAGTTTCCTGAACTTTTAAATTTCTATAAATCTGTTCCCATCTAAGACCATGATACAAAAGATATTACATGGGTGTGTAATAGAAAAATATAAATTTTTAAATGTTAAAAAAATTTGGATTATATACTATAAAAAAAGAGCAGCAAATGCCTGAAAGGGCAAAAGGGACTATGGTTTTAATAGTCTTTCAAGTCACATTCTGAGTAAAGGATGGGAAATTTATAGTTTTTTCTCAATTGAGTGAATTATAATGGCTAATAAAAAAAGTCATTGGATATAATTCTAGATAACAAAATAAGATTTACTCCTTTTAAAAATTACACCTAAATCTCAAAGCAAGCACTACTGAATTTATTTGCTATTTTTATGAATAAGGAGATGATACTTTTAGGCAATGTTGTGTTAGGCAATGTTATGTTATTTTTTTTTAATGGCAATGTGAGACTTTCTAAACATAATTCTTACTACCACATGCTAAGATGAGGAATATAATAAATCAAACTACTTTTTCATAAAAATTTATTAAGTAAATATTTGGCAATAGTTCTAAATATGAAAATGATACAAAAAATAAATAACAGACAAAAATCAAAGAAAACAAGAGTAAGATCTAACCTTGGACATTTCAGGTAACTATGGCTTTGAAAACACAATGTGATGAGTGAATACACTAAAATTGGAGGCATTTAATACAGAAGGCATTTACATATCTCAGCTAATTAAAAAGTGCTTCACACATACATATCTCTATGTAAAAGTAATGAAGTCAATGAGAAAGGAAAGAAGTAGGAAGATTAATTGTGTCCAAATACTCTGAGATCAAAAAAAAAATAACGAGAAATTCTGGCTAACTTCCATAAGTAGGCCTATGAAATAAAGTTCATAATGGAAACTTTAGATTTATGGCCTAGGGCCCACAAAATCTTAACCAAAAGCTTTCTAAATTTTAACTATCAATTATGATAGCACTGTCTACACACCTATCATTTTGAAAATTCCAAGAATTAAAAATTCACTGGAAACATAACAAAATTAATAAGGATAATTACAACAGTGAATATTTCTAATATTGCAACTTCTATTAATTACAGAAACCCATAGTAATAGCATTGACTAAGGCTTAAACTCTCTAATTAATAACCACTTTTTTACTTTACTAAATAATGTGATCATCCTGCTACTTTGCTCACCAATATGGCAACTTCTAATAAACTACAGGCAATGAGAGTCACCAAATCACATCAACATAAATGCCTAGATTTTAATAAAGCCAGGACAAAAACTAAAGTAGTTAAAGCTAAAACAAGTTACACAAATTACATTCCCACCCAAACCCCTAAAGCCAAAAAGTTATAAATCCATACTTTAACCATTCTGAATTCATCAGGTAACTTCTAACTTATCCATCCTTACCTCTCCAGTTCAGCTATCTTCTTATCTTTATCATTCTTCTCATTTTCCATCTCCTTTAAGATTTCCAGGAGACGATCTACCTCTGCCTGGGCCTTACTGGATTCATCCCTATGCTGCGTAATCTCTCTCTCTAACTGCTGGAGCCGATCATTCATCTCAGGACTGCCTCTGGCTTCTAGAGTTGCTTCATGTGCCTACAAAGTAAAGCAGTAAAATCCATAATCAATCACCCCAATCAATCAAAAAATGTAATATTTATTAAGGACCTGGTATATACCAGGCATTGTCAATATAAAGGAAAAATGAAATAGTCCTGTCCTCAAGAAATTTATGTTGAGCAAAAGAGAGAGAGAAGGTAGAAAGTAAAGTAGGAGTGAGGGAGAGGAAGGAAGGGAGAGAGGAAAAGGAAAAAAGGGAGAGGGAAGGAATAAAATAATAAAAAATAATCCTGATTTTATGAGAAGTAGCAACAAATACCAAATTAAAATGACTTAAAAGCATTAAAAGCATTTCATAACCTAGCTTCACCCTGCTCTTCTCCATTTTTCCAGTCTTTGTACACTTTATTTCTCACCATGTTGGATGGTTGTTGTAAGGACATTACTATATTTGGGGTCAAAGTATAGTGTGTCTAACCACACCAATACAAGCTCACTCTACAACAGATCAGGCACAAACAATCTGTATGAACATTTGAAGTGGAAAAGTCTCTCAGTTTGTGCATCTGTTTCTTTTGAGCTTCTACAATTCTGCTTTGCTCACAGAATACAGAGCCTCCTTTGATGTGAGCAGGCCCAATGGACAGTTCTATGCCAGGACCTCCCATGTCTCATAATTGATTCTAAAGTTTTCCAGAAAGACTGAGAGTATCCTTATATCATTTTCTTCTTCTTCTTTTTTTAATTAAAGCTTTTTATTTACAATACATATGCATATCACTTCTTTTGACCACCATGTAAGCACCTTCCTTGTGTGAGTTCCCTTAAAAAAAAAAAAAAAAAGAAAAGTGCATTTAACATTCAAACAAACCCAATAGAGTTACACTCTCTGTACAACTGAGGAAAAACTCTGTAGGCTTGGCAGTTTAGCTCAATAAAGCATGTCAGTATCAGGTACCTTATATCTTGCCAGATAATCATCAGAATCTTCCTAACATAATTCAAAGGGAAGTGATTCAATTTTCTGGCACGGCACTGATATGACATCGAAGGTTCCCAGGCATGTCACAATGAGGTCAGCACAACAGCTCTGTATAGCTTCAGTTTGGCAGGCAGTCTAATACCTTTTCTCTTCTACACTTTCTTTTGGAAACTCCCAAAATGAGCCAGCTTTCACAATGCACAAATAAATCTCATCATCAATGTAGAAAATATACTGCCAAGGTAAAAGAACTTATTCACAGCATTCAATAGTTCTCTATTTATTATAACTGATGATTCCATATATGGATGATGTGGTGCTTACAGGTGGAGAACATTAGTTTTCTTGGTATTAACTGTTAGACCAGAATTGGCAGAAGCAGTAGACAATCAATCCAAACTTTGTGGTCTTTCGGCCTCAGAAGATACACTGAGTACACAACTATCTGCAGACAAAAAGTCATGCACCAACTCTCCCTCTACTTTGGTCTTGCCTCGTAGCCTTTTCAAATTAAATAATTTACATTAGTGTGAGGTAGCTGACCTTGATGCCATTTTCACTGATTATGCTAAAAAACAAGGAAAAAAGCACACATCCTTGTTTTACTCCATTAGTCTCTGGGAAAATGTAAGAGCACTGCTCATTACCCAGAAGCTGTGCAAGCATATTGTCATGAAATTGTCATCATTTTTTACAAGCTCTGATGGCTATATCAAAAGCTTTGATCAAATCAATTTAAGTTGGGGCATTCTTTATTCTTCCAGGAATTGTCAAGGAGTAAACACCATATTGACTGTTCCTTGGTCCTTTCTGTAGCCTATTAAGGAGGATTTTGATAAGAATCTTGTCAGCTCTGATAAAAAAGATAATCTATTTCCTTTTTCCTTATAGAGATGGACGATGGAGGAATCCTTGAACTCCTGGGGGAGGTTCCTCCTCTTGGCATATAACATGTATGAGCAGCATACTCTCTTGCCTCATATATCTCAGCTGGAACAGAATCCGCATGAGGCACTTGCCATACAAGAGGACCTAATAGAATCCAAATCTCTTCTTCAGTTGGAAGTTCGGCAATAAAGGGATTGTCTTCTAATTGAGGGATACTTTCAATGATTTCAGCATTGATTGATGATCATCTGCTGAGAATGCTATAAAGATGTAATCTATCACTCCAGGATGATGTCCTTATCATTAACCAATATGGCACCATCTTGAGATGTACTATAGGGTTTGGGCCCGTAAATAGCCTTCAGGGCATCAAAAAAAATTTTTTTTAAATCCATGGATTTTTCCTATCAAACTGAAACTGAATTTGATCTCACTACTTACTGAATCAAGAATCCTACATCTCTCTTAAGTTTTCTTTGCACTTTATTTCTAATGTAGTTAAATGCTATCTTCTTAGAGATAGACAAACTATTCTCCTGGTATACCTTGTAAAATTCTTGTTTTTCATTTAGCAGCTTCTGAATTTCCCTATCATCTTCATAAAACCAATCTTAATGTTTATAAGTGTTCTGGCCCAGAACAGTAAACGCAATGCTGTACATCAAATCTTTGAAAGCTGCCTACTCCTTTTCTTCTCCATTATTGCAAACCACATATTAGTGCAGCTTTCCTTTCAAGTTAGCAATGGGGAAGCATTCTAATCTATTGACATTGTCTTCTAATAGTTGTCTTATCTTGGGGCCACTATTTTTGTTGATAACAAATGTTTAGCTTGAAGAAAATAAGCCTATCAGTCCAGTACTATATGTCATACATCTCCTTCATCACTCTCGCATTTTGTGCCTCTCCCTACCATGTACTCTTCCACAAAATAACGTCATTGAACTTGTGGCTGTTCCATGAACAAGACATTCCAAATGCAGTCTTTAGTATTCCCTCTGCCAGTCTCCCATGTCTGGAATCCTCTCCTTTCTCTGTTCCTACCACTTACCTCCTTGACTTCCTTTAAATACCAAGTAAAATCTTGCTTTCTACAGGAAGCCTTCCCCAACAATTCCAGTGCCTTCCCTCAATTAATTATTTCCTATTTATCTTATGTATAGCTTGCTCTGCATGTATTTGTTTGCATGTTTTTCCCTCATTACACTGTAAGCTCTTGAGGACAAGATTGTCTTCTATCTCTTTTTGTAATTCCAGCACTCAGAACAGTTCCTGGCACATAGTGGTGCTTAATAAATGTTTATTGATTGAGCTGTCAGGAATCATTAAATAAATCCCTAAGGAATGAAGTTTGCTGAGTATCCCATCTATTCCAAAGTAACCTTAGGATACATAACTTGCTCATTTTTCTTAGACTTGAAATTTGCTTCCTCAACATTTCACAAATACAGAGTCTTAATACCAATAATGGTGCCAGATACTTAAGTATTTGGGAAAGAGTTAAAATGGAAATCAGAAAATTTCCATTTTTATTCCTGGCTTTGCCACTTCATAACCATATTAATTTCCTTCTCTTATTCACAAAATGGAGATACACAGGCTAAACAAAATAGTTAAGTGGATTCAAAATTAGTTGAATGGCTAACCCAAAAAGGAATCCTTAAGAAGTTGATGTCAAATAAGAAGTTCTTTATATTATTACGTTAAGGATTTGTGAATTGTTCTGTGCTGTTTAACCAAGCATTTATAACATGATTGGCAAACCTACAGAATATTAAGTTGTTCGAATACATAATACCTTGGAAGAGTTAAGTTTCGAAAGGAACCCAAACTGTCAATCTAATAAGATGAAGTAAAAGACTTCAAAATTATTAAGGTGGGACAATTATGATTATACAAAAGTTCATTTGAAAAAGTTATGTTAAGTGAAATGAGCAGAACCAGGAGATCAATATACACGGCAATAAGACTATATGATGATCAATTCTTATGGACAGGACTCTCTTCAACAATAAAATGATTCAAACCAGTTTCAGTTGTTCAGTGATGAAGAAAGTCATCTACACCCAGGGAGAGGCCTATGAGATCTGAGGGTGGACCACAACATAGTATTTTCACGCTTTCTATTGATGTTTGCTTGCATTATGTTTTCCTTCTCAGATTTTTTTTTCTTATAGATCCAATTTTTCTTGTACAGCAAGATAACTATATAAACATGTATCCATATATTCAATTTGTCAAGTATTTTAACATTATTAACATGTATTAGACTTCCTGCCATCTAGGGGAGGCAGTCGGGAAAAGAAGGGAAAAATTTGTAAAAGAAAGCTTCGCAAGGGTCAATGATGAAAAATTACCCATGCATATGTTTTGCAAATAAAAAGCTTTAATAAAAAAAATTTAAAAAAAAAAGATCTGGGAGCTTTAGTAGACTTCAAATTCAATAATTTAATATCGTGGAGTCAGTTATGTAATGCAGCGGCCAAAAAAACATCATTTCAGGCTGCAGTAAGAAAGGACCAATGAAATAATAGCCTTGTTATAGCCTACTTTAGCTAGCTCAAAACTAAAGAAATATGATCAATTGTGGATAACACATTTTAGAAAGATCTCTGACAAAACAAAGAATTGAACAACTAATACAGAGCGACCAAAATGATAAAGTACTTTGAGATAATACTAGATGCAGATTAAAGAAATTCGAAGAAAGAGAGGATGTTTAACATGGAGAAAAAGAAATTTAGGCAGGGCTGCTGTTATTGGAACAGCGGCCTAGAGAACAAAATTAAGAATAAGGGGTAGAAATTGTAAAGAAGCAAATTTAGGCTTTGTCAAAGAAATCTTCCTAAGAATAAAGTCTATCTCAATGGAATGAATTGCCTCAAGAGTAGTGAGGTCCCACTACTATTAACAAAGGCAGCATGACATTTCTCAGGTTATGTTGTAGAGAGAATTATTATTTGGATATAGGGTGAACCAGAGTCTCTCTGCAGTTTCTTCCTACTCTGATATTCAGTGATATATGAAATCTACCAAAAAAAAAAAAAAAGTCATAATTAGCTGGGATGTGTACATCTTTGTCTAGTGACTATCCCTATATGTTTAAATTTTTCTCAAAATTAACAATCTTCTGAGAGTTGAACACTTTGTATTTAAACATACATTATATGCATTATCAAATAATATGATAGCCTTATAAAATGCTTTATAAATCTTAAAAATACTTTGTCAATTTTTATGAGTATTTGCCACATGAAACTTCTATACATGGACCATAATGTCTGACATGTGTGCCAAGCTCTTCCTTTCTGCTGTATGTAGACATTAATACAAACCTCAATCCACACTACTGTTTTATATAGAAAGGGATACATTCCTTATATGAAGTATACTAGATATCCATTGAGATCTTTTCCAATTCTCAAATACTGAAATTCTGTGATTTCCATAGATCACAAAGTTATTAAATATCTGAGGCATAACAAAAACATAGGTCCTCCCTAATTCTAAGTCTAGCATTCTATAAATCCAGGATGGTTGAGCTTGGTATTTTACTATTGGAAAAGGAAGGCCTGTGCTATACAAAATATGATCCAATAGAAAGAATAATAAATTGGTTATCAAGAATGCTGTGTTTTATTCTTGACCTACCAGATGTTGCCAGGTACCAAGGAAAACCATTTAAGACACTTTGTCCATTTTATGCTAAAATAATCTACCCATTATCCCAAAATCAAAAGTGGTTTTTTTTTGTTTTGTTTTTTTTTTACTAGAAAGACCTAAGGAATCACCATTCCAATACATTATTTTCAGAGTAGAAACACGAAAGCCAAGAGAAGTGCATGCAGCAAATGGTCTAAGAACACAAAGACCAAGAAACCATGTCTCCTGATTTCTAGTTCAGTGTTCTTACTACTATACCACACTTCTCCTGGAAGGGACTGAACTGCAGTGAGGTAACAGATGAAGAAGGAACAGAGCTGGAAGCACATAGCACTATGCACACTTTGCATGTTTTTTCCTTCCCACTGTGCACACATGCTTTCACAGACTCACAAAAACACCAAGAAAAGAAACACTGAGAGAATAAGGTACAGAAATATGGCATTTTAAATCTTTGGAATCATTACAAAGCTTTTTAATTGAGAATACTGGAATTTTCTAATTCATCTACAATTGAAACAGGGCAAGAAGACAGGGCATTTTTGATTAGATCTGACTTTATTTGTGTGGGAAGTATTTTGTAATTGTGTTCATAGAGTTCCTGACTTTGCCTTGGCAGGTAGACCCCCAAATACTTTATATTATTTACAGTTATCTTAAATGGAATTTCTCTTTGTATCTCTTGCTACTAGGCTTGGTAACATAAAAATGCTAATGATTTATGTGGATTTATTTTGTATCCTGCAACTTCACTAAAGTTGTGAATTGTTTCTAATAGTTTTTTTTAGTTCATTCTCTAGGATTCTCTAAGCATACGATCATATTATCTGCAAAGAGTGATAATTTGGTTTCCTCATTATCCCCTATAATTCTTTTAATTTCTTTTCTTCTCTTATTGATAAAACTAGCATTTCTAATACAATTATTGAATAGTAATGGTGATAGTGGACAACCTGGTTTCATCCCTGATCTTATTGGGAATGGTTCTACTATTACATGTGATGCTAACTAATGGTTTTAAAATGCTGATCATTTTAAGAGTCATTTATTCCTATACTCTCTAATGCTTTTAATATGAATGGGTGTTGGATTTTCTCAAATGCTTTTTCTGCATCTATTGAGATAATCATATGATTTTTATTAGTATAGTTACTGATATACTCAATAATGCTAATAGTTTTCCTAATATGAACCAACCCAGATAGGGCATTTTTAAAAAACCTTTTTCAGTTGTGATTCCATTTTCAGACACTCTTCTTTCTTCTGCTCCAAAGCAATCTCCAGGGTCTTAAGCCTTGAATCCTTCTTTAGTCCAGAAGAAGCCAGAGAAGAAGCATGTTCCTTGAGGTCCAACAATGAAGCCTAAAAACAAAACAACAAATGATATATGATATGAATGACAGCCAGAGGCCTCAACCTTTACACTGTCCGTGTATTCTGATTTTCACTCTACCAGTATATAAAAATGCATTCTTGTTTAAAAAACAATGATTACTAGACAAGTTAGCTTTTCTCTATGTTAAATTTGAATCTAATCTCAATCCAAAAAGTATTTAAGAGTAACTCAAAGTTATTTCCAGTTAAATAGAGAATTATACTTTTAAAGCTTCTGTCACCATATTAGATAATCCTGAATGGGTATGAACTCAATCATATAACATTATTTTCACTTTTACATGGAAAAGACTATACAAGACTCTGTTACAAATTTATGTTTCTATAAATTTCCAAAGGATAAGCATTCAGAGGGTACATCAAAAGCCTTTGTATTATCAACTCACAAGGCTGTAGGCCATTTTTGCTCTTTAGTTCACATACTTCATTCCAAATTCACATCTCCAAATTCAGTTTAAAAGGAAATTAAATACTCTGTTGGTTGACAATTCCAGATTTCACTACCAATAACAAGAAATACTTCCAGAGATGAAGGTCAGTAAATCCTTCCTTCATCTTCACATTCCTTCTGCCTCACCATCATCCCAACAACCCTAAAAATTTAACAGGGCCCCAATAATTTCAACAGCTGATCTACAGAAATTATATAAATTATCAGAATTTCAATTACTCAAGGAATTAACCAAGAATTTTAAAAGTATATATAATATTCTGATGACATTGAGAAATACTCTAAAATATAGCCATTCTGAACACATTCTTCAAGTGCTTTTAAGAAAACTTACTGCTAAAATTATTAGATTCACCCTCCCAAATATATTCTATATGATCACTATCCCAAAAATAACTCTGACACTATAAACATATCCACAACATGAGGAAAAAATGTACACATACAAAGTCAGTCTTTAAGTCAAATCAAGCATATTAATTTTTATGAGAATAACCTCTTTCTCAGAGAGGTCTCCTTGCAGGAGGCTGACTTTTTCCTTTAAATCCTTCAGATCTTTCTTATAGTTGTCAATCTCCTCCTGCTTCTCCCGCTCATCTCTGTCCCGCTGCTCCTTTAAGCGTTCAATTGTCCTTTCCTAAGGAAAAAACACAATCTCTTAAGGATTTTTGTTTGGTACTGCTACAAATTCTGATTATGGGTAAGGACAATCTATAAGTTGTTTTTTTTTTGCCTTTGTTTTAAAGCAAACTATCCTTCCTACAACGATTCTAACAACAGAGTCAATATTCATCTGACTTTGCTCCCATGAAAATCCAGATTGTTTTTTTCAACTTCTGCTAGTATTGGAGATTGCAATAACTCCATTAATTCATGCTCCAAGTAACCAATAATAAATAAATAAAACTGGTCATATGTGCTAAGTTCATTAAAGAAAGGAAGGAAAAAACAAGCATCTACTGAAAAACTTACTAGGTGCTGGAACCTATGCTAAGACTTTTATAATATCTCATTCCATTTTCACAATAATACTATAAGTAAAGGTGATATTATTATCCCTATTTTGTAGTAGAGGAAACTGACTCAAACAAAGATTAACTGATTTTCCCAGTCATAGAGAGTGTCTGAAGCCACATGTGAACCTGGCTCTTCCTGACTTCAGATCCAGAGTCCCACTCACCTTTGCTTCTAGGTATGAGACAAACAAGAAACAAACATTTCCTTTTCAACTATTCACAAGCCAATTTATTTAAAAGCTATCAAAATGCTTAAACCTCATGGTATATAAGGCAAGCAACTTAAAAATTAAGTAAGAAGAAGGGATACGAAGAAGGGATATTATTACAATGACTTGCTTTCAAGGTGGTGTGTAAGTTGGAAAGCTGAAACAGCAAACCCTAAAACCAAAGGGTTCTGAATCCAAGAAAGTCAGGGAATAGTGACCATGTCCTTAAAAAAAAAAAAAAAAATCAAGTCTAAAATATATAGGGATGGTCTTTATCTATTTCCCAGTTGCCCTAGGATAAATCAAATCATTTCTTTAAATAGTCATTCTTAAAAAAAACAAAAAAACAAATAAACCAAAATCTTTGTACATAAAAACACTATGAAATAACAGCAAAGATTGATGGTTATTTCATCCTAAAACTGTAATACAATTTCAAATGATTAAAAATATAAAAATAACAAGTATGTCATTTTTTAAATTAAAAAACACACAAAAATAATAAAATTGACTAAGAATAATTTTTTTTTAAAAGGGCAAGCAAAATAATTATCAAAAAGATGCAATTAGTGTTGGTGGAACTGTGAACAGATCCAACCATTCTGGAGAGCAATTTGGAACTATGCTCAAAAAGTTATCAAACTGTGCATACCCTTTGACCCAGCAGTGTTTCTACTGGGCCTATATCCCAAAGAGATTTTAAAGGAGGGAAAGGGACCCACATGTGCAAGAATGTTTGTGGCAGCCCTTTTTGTAGTGGCAAGAAAACTGGAAATTGAAAGGATGCCCATCAATTGGAGAATGGATGAATAAATTATGGTATATGAATGTTATGGAATATTATTATTCAGTAAGAAACGGCCAGCAGGATGATTTCAGAGAGGCCTGGAGAGACTTGGATGAACTGATGCTGAGCGAAATGAGCAGAACCAGGAGAACACTATACACAGCAACAAGACTATACTATGATCTATTCTGATGGACATGGTTCTCTTCAACAATGATGTGATTCAAACCAGTTTCTATTGTTCAGCGATGGAGATAGTCATAAACCTCCAAAGAGAGGCCTGTGGGAACTGAGTGTGGACCACAACACAGCATTTTAACACTTTCTGTGAATATTTCCATGCATTTTGTATTCCTTCTTAGGTTGTTTTTTTTTCTTCTCTTTCTAGATCTGATGTTTCTTGTGCAGTAAGATAACTGTATAGATATGTACACAAATATTGGATTTGTTATATAATTTATCATATTTAGCATGTATTAGATTACCTGTCATCTAGGGGTGGGGAGTGGGGGGAAGGAGGAGAAAAGTTTGGGGAAAAAAAAAGTTTTTTTGCAAAGGTCAATGTAGAAATATCACTCATGTTTTGTAAATAAAAGCAAAAAAGATGCAATTAGGAAGACATAGCATAGGATTACTTGAAGGGATTCCAGGTGGTCAGTATCTGAAATATATGCCTATCAATCTGTTGATCAACATCCCTTTATTAAGCATGTATTATTTACTGTGCTTATGCATTGTGAATACAACAAAAAGTTTAAAAAAAAAAATCCCTGTCCTCAAGGAATCATTTTCTTGTGAGGAAGACCACAAACAAATAGGTAGGTACATAAAAGATACATCCAGAGTAGATATGAAAGATAATCTTATCTGAGAGATTCTAGCATGTGAGAGTCCTTTTCTCCAGAAAGTGAATGGAAGGAAGAAAAGAATCCTAAGAAGTTTTGAAAGAGGAGACAGAGTATTGCAGGTATTGGGGACATCAAGTGTAAAAATAAAAAAAGCAAAAAAACAAAATAGACCTAAAAGTGAAAGAGATCAAGGTTTTTAAAGATGAAGTAAGCATGGGATTATTTGTAGACACAGATAAGCAGCCAACAGACAAGGATAGACTGAAGTCAATTAGGGAGTAGGGATAGAGAATGAGCAATCTGCTAGAGAAAACGGGATGGAGTGGGACACCTACAGCCACAGAGGTCTACCTTGACAAGGACAAAGGCTATCTTTCCTTTCTTTGTGAAGGAGACGATAATAACAGAAGACATTTAGGTATTTCAGATTAAGATGAGGGCAAAAAAAAAAAAAAAAAAAAACTCTCAGCAACTAATTTCCATTTTTCAAGTAAAATATGAAGCAAGATTCTGAGTGAGAAGTGTAGGGAGAGGCAGAGCATGGGAGATTTGGGAGGATAAAAGGACAGTGAAATGCATACAGACAACGTCATCTCAATGAAGACCTATTGGACTTATGTAACATAAATCTGTAGTGAATCTAGTCAATGCAGTTTCGTGATTTTCTCGGACTTCATTCCAAAAAAGTGAAGACATCAGATAGCAGAAGCTATCCAAGGATGTGGCTTGGCAGGGCAAAACAAAGGGCTCAAGAGAAGATGGACAGAGTTGATCTTGGTCATCAAAATGTCATGATAGGAAAGGGAGGAGGCTATAGGAGTACAGAGATGATGGCTGGGAAGAAAATGGGGGACTAGAGGATTCAAAAGTCACAATGAATAAAGAAGGTAATGAGGCAGATCATGATCAGATAAAGGAACCTCAGAGTTCATGGACAGGGAAGGAGAATATTTATGTGTGATGGAAAAATCAAGGATATGGCCATGTCTGTATCGGCAGAAGGGTACAAGAGCAGGTCAAGGGAAATGAATAAACTAAAGAATTAGGAAATTAGGGTATAAGGGAGAGTGCATGTATGTGTGTATTCTGACGTCCCCTAAAATGAGGGCAAGAGTTGGAAGAACAAAAGAGACTCTTTGAACTAGGCCCTGAATTCCCTGAAGAAAGACGGGGAATATTCCAGAAGTTGGTAAATAATATCTACCAGAATCCTAATTAGGTGATAATGAACCTCAAAGGAGAACAAATTAAGTGACGGTGGTAGAAGATGGATAGAAGTGGATGGAACCAAGGAAAGCAGACTCCTGCACCGTGACAAAGTAGGAGGGAAGAGGGGAGGGCAACAATTCCAGAAAGGTCCGTCACAGCAGCTGGGTCTTCAAAAGGAACAAAGTTTTCCTGAATGCAAGGAATCAGAAGGAGTGAAGAAGGACAAGATGTCAGATGACAACCAGCTTGTTACCTGTGGAAAGGACAGCAGAGGAACTTGGATGGACTGCTGGGAGGGGGTTGAAGGAGAAAACAGGAACCTGGGGAGCAGGCATGGTGGCACAGAGAACACGGCGGTGCAGTAGGAGTTACAGGATTCTTGAGGTTAGGGGGGCATGATAATCACTGAGAACAAATGCTTGTGTGTTCCCAGCAGATCAGGCAGAAGAGCAACAGATGGGGATGGAGAATGAGGGCCAGGCTGGCCTTCTCCTGGTATGGAGGTTTCAGGGAGGGAAGAAGCAATGGCTGAGTCAGCCTTCAGGGTGAAGTTGTCCCAGACTCAGCAAAGGCATATGGCTAGAAATGAGCTGGTGATAAATCACTCCAGAATCTCTTCCATTAAAAGTCCAAATGGGGTCACAAAGACCCAGACATGACTAAAACAATTCCAGAACAACAAAAATTGCCATATTATTCTAAAACTCAACATGGCTAACGTATAACAAATTCCAAATAGGAAAAAAGCCCCAGAATTGATGCCAGAACATCTAGCTTCCTGGAAAATCTTGGAATTGTCTTCAAATATGGAATTAAGCTTTTCTAGTAGCAGTTCCTGAAACTGGAAATTTGTGGAAGGATTTTCTCTTTTCCTCTAAGATATATGCCAGTAAGAGAGTGCTGAATATTCTCCTTTGGCAATAACCCCAGGGATTTCACAGAATCACAAATTTAGAAGACACTTTAGAGGCCATCTAGTTTAGTCTATTTTGGAATACTGAATTTGAATTGCATGGCCCACAAAACTTTTCAGATACACTGCTATCTAGCCAAATTTCTCAATCTAGTGCTTGTAAAGCTGACTTCTTTTAACCCAATAGTTACGATTTTTTTTACAATCTCTACCAAATATTATCTGACTAGATATTTTAAGATCCTAATTCATCTGTTATTTTCATTCCTTTAGCTTTCTGGGTCTACAAATTTGATAAGCATAAATTTCTTGGCCTTTGTGTAAATCAATAATAAAAATAAACAAACAGAATGGGAATAAAGATATTCTCATTAAGGAACTATTATCAAGATGATATTGACCTAAATAAGATATTAGCAATTAGATTATAGAAAGTCATTTCCAGGATAATACACTATGACCAAGTAAGATTTATACCAGGAATGCAGGGCTGGTTCAATATTAGGAAAACTATCAGCATAATCAATCATATTAATAACAAAATTAACAAAAAACATATGATTATTTCAATTGATGAAGAAAAAGCTTTTGATAAAATCCAACACCCATTCCTATTAAAAACACTAGAGAGTATAGGAATAAATGGGCTTTTCCTTAAAATGATTAGTAGTATCTACTTAAAACCATCAGCAAGCATCATATGTAATGGAGACAAACTAGAACCATTCCCAGTAAGATCCGGAGGGAAACAAGGCTGCCCACTCTCACCATTACTATTTAATATTGTATTTGAAATGTTAGCTTTGGCAGTAAGAGAAGAAAAAGAGATTAAAGGAATTAGAGTAGGCAATGAGGAAACAAAATTATTACTCTTTGCAGATGACATGATGGTATACTTAGAGAACCCTAGAGATTCGACTAAAAATTTACTAGAAATAATTCATAACTTTAGCAAAGTTGCAGGATACAAAATAAAGCCACATAAATCATCAGCATTTTTATATATTACCAACAAAGTTCAGCAGCAAGAGACACAAAAAGAAATTCCATTCAAAATAACTGTTGATAGTATAAAATATTTGGGAATCTATCTGCCAAGGAAAAGTCAGGAAATATATGAACTAAACTAACAAAACACTTTCCACACAAATAAAGTCAGACCTAATCAACTGGAAAAACATCGTGCTCATGGGTAGGCCAAGCGAATATAATAAAAATGATAGTACTACCCAAATATACTTATTTAGTGCCATACCAATCAAACTCCCAAGAAATCATTTTACAGATCTAGAAAAAATAGTAGAAAAATTCATTTGGAAGAACAAAAAGATGAAGAATTTCAAGGGAATTAATGGAAAAAAAAAAAGGCAGATGAAGGTGGCCTTGCTGTCCCAGATCTAAAACTATATTATAAAGCAGTGTTCATCAAAACCATTTGGTACTGGCTAAGAAATAGAGTAGTCACACCTGTTAGATTGGCTAAAATGACAGGAAAAGATAATGATGAATGCTGGAGGGGATGTGGGAAAGCTGGGACACTAATACATTGTTGGTGGAACTGTGAATGGATCCAACCATTCTGGAGAGCAATTTGGAACTATGCTCAAAAAGTTATCAAACTGTGCATACCCTTTGACCCAGCAGTGTTTCTACTGGGCCTATATCCCAAAGAGATCTTAGGGAGCAAAAGGGCCCCACATGTGCAAGAATGTTTGTGGCAGCCCTTTTCATAGCGGCTAGAAACTGGAAACTGAATGGATGCCCATCAATTGGAGAGTGGCTGAATAAATTATGGTATATGAATGTTATGGAATATTATTGCTCTGTAAGAAACAACCAGCAGGACGATTTCAGAGAGGCCTGGAGAGACTTGCATGAACTGATGCTGAGTGAAATGAGCAGAACCAGGAGATCATTATACATGGCAACAACAAGACTATATGATGATCAATTCTGATGGACATGGCTCTCTGCAACAATGAAATGTCTCAAACCAGTTCCAATTGTTCAGTGAAGAAAGCCATATACACCCAGAGAGAGGTATATGAAATGTGGACCACAACATGTCATTTCCCTGATCTGTATTGATGTTTGCTTGCATTAGGTTTCCTTTCTCAGATATTTTTTGTTCATGTAGATACAATTGTTCTTGCACAGCAAGATAAGTATGGAAATATATAAATATATTCCACTTGTCAAGTATTTTAACATAATTAACATGTAGTAGATTTCCTGCCATCTAGGGGAGGGGAGGAGACTAGGGGGAAAATTAGTAACGGAAAGCTTTGTAAAGATCAATGTTGAGGAACTACCCATACATATGTTATGCAAATAAAAAGCTTTAATAAAAAAAAGAAAAGAAAAGAAATAGAGAAGTCGATCAGTGGCATAGGATAGAATCACAGGACAAACTAGGCAATAACTATAGCAATCTAGTGTTTGATAAACCCAAAGACCCCAGCTTCTGGGATAAGTACTCACTATTTGACCAAAACTGCTGGTAAAATTGGAAACTAGTGTGGAAGAAATTAGGGCTTGACCCACACCTAACACCACATACCAAGATAAGATCTAAAAGGGTTTGTGATCTAGATATAAAGAGTGATATTATAAGTAAATTAGAGGAACGTAATATAGTTTACCTCTCAGACCTGTGGAGATGGAATAAATTTATGTACAAAGAAGAACTGGAACTCTTAATTTAACATCAGATAGATAATTTTGACTATATGAAGTTAAAAAGTTTTTGTACAAACAAAACCCATGCAGTCAAGATTAGGAGGGAAGCAATAAATTGGGAAATCATCTTTACATTTAAAGGTTCTGATAAAGGCCTCATTTCTTATTTATTTATTTATTTATTTTTTTTTATTAAAGCTTTTTATTTGCATAACATATGTATGGGTAGTTCCTCAGCATTGATCTTTTTTACAATAGAATAAATTTAATAAAGAAACAAGAGGACAATACACTTTGCAAGGGTATGAAGGAATCTTGCTGTGTCTTTTTTTTTTTTTGCAAAAAAACTTTTTTTTTTCCCAAGCTTTTCCTTTCCCTCCCCGCTCCCCCCACCCCTAGATGACAGGTAATCTAATACATGCTAGATAGGATAAATTATATGACAAGTACAATACATGTATACATATCTATACAGTTATCTTACT
>JAJPUD010004266.1:143824-171014 GCA_023553655.1 Myrmecobius fasciatus
TTTTAGCCAATCTGACAGGTGTGTAGTGGTATCTCAGAGGTGTCTTAATTTGCATTTCTCTGATCAGTAGTGACTTGGAGCACCTTTTCATGTGACCGGAAATAGTTTCGATTTCTTCGTCTGAAAATTGTCTGTTCATATCTTTTGACCATTTGTCTATTGGAGAATGGCTTGAATTCTTATATATTTGAGTCAATTCTCTATATATTTTAGAAATGAGGCCTTTATCAGAACCTTTGGATGTAAAAATATTTTCCCAGTTTACTGCTACCCTTCTAATCTTATCTGCATTCATTTTGTTTGTACAAAAACTTTTCAACTTGATATAATCAAACTTATCTATTTTGTGATTAATGATGACCTCTAGTTCTTCTTTGGTCACAAATTCCTTCCCCCTCCACAGGTCTGAGAGGTAAACCATCCTACATTGTTCTAATTTGTTTATAATATCATTCTTTATGCCTAGATCATGAATCCATTTTGACCTTATCTTGGTATATGGTGTTAGGTGTGGGTCAATGCCTAATTTCTTCCAGACTAGTTTCCAATTATCCCAGCAGTTTTTGTCAAATAGTGAGTTTTTATCCCAAAAACTGGGGTCTTTGGGTTTATCGAACACTAGATTACAATTGTCATTGAGTATTTTGTTCTGTGAACCTAACCTATTCCACTGATCCACTACTCTATTTCTTATCCAGTACCAAATGGTTTTGGTGACCACTGCTTTATAATATAGTTTTAGATCTGGTGCAGCTAGGCCACCCTCATTTGCATTTTTTTTCATTAATTCCCTTGAAATTCTTGACCTTTTGTTTTTCCAGATGAATTTTGTCGTTATTTTTTCTAGTTCAGTTAAATACTCTCTTGGGAGTTTCATTGGTATAGCACTAAATAGATAGATTAGTTTAGGTAGTATTGCCATCTTTATTATATTCGCTCGACCTATCCAAGAGCACTTGATGTTTTTCCAATTGTTTAGATCTGACTTTATTTGTGTGGAGAGTGTTTTGTAGTTTTGCTCATATAGATCCTGACTTTCCCTTGGCAGATATATTCCCAAATATTTTATACTATCGATAGTTATTTTGAATGGAATTTCTCTTTGTATCTCTTGCTGTTGCATTTTGTTGGTGATGTATAAAAATCCTGATGATTTATGTGGATTTATTTTGTATCCTGCCTCATTTCTAAAATATATAGAGAATTGTCTCTATTTATAAAAATTCAAGCCATTCTCCAATCGATAAATGGTCAAAGGATATGAACAGATAATTTTCAGATGATGAAATTAAAACTATTTCTAGTCATATGAAAGGCTGCTCCAAATCACTACTGATCAGAGAAATGCAAATTAAGACAACTCTGAGGTACCACTACACACCTGTCAGATTGGCTAAAATGACAGGAAAAGATAACAACAAATGATGGAGGGGATGTGGGAAAGCTGGGACACTGATACATTGTTGGTGGAGAATTGTGAACAGATCCAGCCATTCTGGAGAGCAATTTGGAGCTATGCTCAAAAAGTTATCAAACTGTGCATACCCTTTGACCCAGCAGTGTTTCTATTGGGCTTATATCCCAAAGAAATCATAAAGGAAGGAAAGGGCCCCACATCTGCAAGAATGTTTGTGGCAACCCTTTTTGTAGTGGCTAGAAACTGGAAACTGAATGGATGCCCATCAATTGGAGAATGGCTGAACAAATTATGGTATATGAAGGTCATGGAATATTATTGTTCTATAAGAAACGACCAGAAGGACGATTTCAGAGAGGCCTGGAGAGACTTGCATGGACTGATGCTCAGTGAAATAAGCAGAACTAGGAGATCATTATACACAGCAACAACAATACTATATGATGATCAATTCTGATGGACATGGCTCTCTTCAACAATGAAATGTTTCAAACCACTTCCAATTGTTCACTGAAGAAAGCCATATACACCCAGAGAGAGGGATGTGAAATGTGGACCACAACATATCATTTTCATGCTCTCTATTGAGGTTTGCTTGCATTGTGTTTCCTTTCTCTGATTTTTCTTTCTTGTAGATACGATTTTTCTTGCACAACAATGATAAGTGTGGAAATATGTATACATATATTCGATTTGTCAAGTATTTTAACATAATTAACATGTAGTGGATATCCTGTCACCTAGGGGAGGGGTAGGGAGTAGGGGGGAAAAATTTGTAACAGAAAGCTTTGTAAGGGTTAATGTTGAAGAATTACCCATGCATATGTTTTGCAAATAAAAAGTTTTAATAATAAAAAAGATGATATTGACCCAATAACAACTATTCCTTCAGTCTGTTGATTCAACAAGCTATGAATCCACTTAACATTACTATCCATACATATCCAACTTCCTTACAATAAACAAATAAATCACTCAAGAAAAGTTTTGATAAAATCAACCTAATAACCCTGTTCAAAAAAAAAGAACAAGATTTATCAGCATTTCTATATGTTATCAACAATATAAAAAGAAACAGCATTTAAAGTAGCTGTAGATAATACAAAATATTTGGGAGTCTACTTGCCAAGACAAAATCAGGAACTATATGAACACAATTACAAAACATTTTTCACACAAAGTTAGCTCTAAATAACTGGATAATACCATATTTAATTAATACATTTTAATTAAATAATACCATATTTAATTAATACAACTTCACACAAAGAGAAGACTACCATTTACAAAGTAACCTCTCTTTTCCCCTTCCCCTTCTTTTTTTTATAGCAAGAAATTTAAGACATTTTGTCCAAGACTTTTTGTCCTGTGCTGCAAAACTCTCTTGTTCTTCACAATCTTTCAAATGTTACATAAATAGTTCAATCATCACATCTGCTACTTTCTATGAGGAATGTAATTCAGCTATTTCTGTTTACTTAACTTATCAAAAACAGCTACTTTATGATTGGGAGGATGCATAGCCAAGACAATGGAGTAAAGGCAAGAATTCAACCATGCTCTCCCCCTAAACCACTCCCAAGTTCCTTTAAAAAATGACTAAAATTTTAGAGCATCAGAAGATGCAAAAGTTAGTAGATAATTTTCCAGCTGCAGACAATTTAGAAGGTCAGCAGGAAAGGTTTATGGCACTAGAGTGGGAATTGAGCATGCAGTCCTGGTGCAGGCCACACCAATGCATTGGAGCCCCGGCCCTAGGGCCAGCAAAGCAGAAACTGGCCTAGGAACCTTTGAATCAGCAGCAGCTTCCAGGACTCTCAGCCCAGGAAAACTACATGATGACTAAGGCCAGCAGAGAAGGTTTGTCAATAGGGTAAGAGGGTCTAGGAAAACCAGCAAACCAGGAGTAGGCATGGGCAGTGGTGATAGCTTCCAAAGGCCTCAGCTCATAGGAGGTCTCTTTACCAGCACTGAGGAAAGGTTCTGTTCTTACAGCTACAGTGGAGCAGGGACACTTCTAACAGCCCTGGGACAGAAAAGAAGGCTGGTGTCAGGTTCCTAAAAGGATCTCTGAAAATAGCTGCACAAAACTGCATACTCCACCCTGGTGACAGAACCCTACTCTAACAAAGAGTTAAAAGCCAAAATAATGGGCTGGGAAAATGAGCAGACAACAAAAAAAGATTCTGACCTTAGAAAGTTGCTGTGGTGACAAAGATCAAAAACACACACGCAGAAGATTTAAAAAAAAAAAAAAATCAAAGCTTTCAAGAAAAATAAGAATTGGTTTCTGACCATGAAGAGCTCAAAAGAGATTTTGAAAATCAAATAAGAGAAAGAGAAAAAATTAAAATGAGAACTGAGAGTGGAACAAAAGGAAATACAAAAAGGTAATGAAAAGAAGAATGCCTTAAAAAGCAAAATTGGCCAAGTAGGAAAGGAGGTATAAAGCTCACTGAGGAAAATAATTCCTTAAAAATTAGAATTGAGCAAATAAAAGTTAATGATTTTGTGAGAAATCAAAATACAATACAGCAAAATCAAAAGTACAAAAAAAAACAAAAAAAAGAACCATAGAGGGGGATGTAACTGAACTGGAAAATAGTATCACGAGAGATTATTTTTTAGTTTTTTGTCTTCTTAAAAAACATAATAAAAAAAAAAAAAAAAAAAAAAAAAAGCCTGCACATCATTTTTCAAGAAAATATCACCCAAAAAACAAACAAACAAAAACTGAAACTCATTTAAATATGCTGGAACTACAAATAGAATTGTACAGGACCTATCAGCAACCACATTAAAAGACCATAGTCCTGGAATCACATCTACTGACAATCAAAAGAACTAGGCCTGTGGCCAAAAATACCATATCTAGCAAAATTATCTATAATACTAAATGAGAAAAAAAAATGGACATTCAATGAACTTGCATATTTTCAGAAATTTCTATCAACCAAACCTGAACTTAAAATAAAATTTAACATATAAGAGCCAATATCAAAGATCAATTTCAAGGAACTCAACATGGACAATTTGGGTTTTGTTTTGTTTTTTACATAGGAAATGTATACTATATGTTTAAGATTCATATCAACAATAGGGTAGCTCAAAAGAAAGATGGGGATAGAATTAATGTAAAAATAGTAATTCTGTTATACAAATGAGGTGCAGAGGAAGAACATACAGAGGCATTAGAGAGAGGAGGAGGGCTCATAGTTCTGAAAACCTACCCACATCAAGAATAAATAGGCAACGGTTAAATAGGCAACACTACATATATAACATAAAAGGTAGGGCACCCTCCAAAATCCATAAAGAAATAAGGGAAAAGGGATGGGTGGATGGGGAAGCAAAGAGTGCGCCAAGAAAACACAGGAGAGATCCATGGCTGGGGGTAAGGTAAGTAACAGCAAGGCAAATTAAGGAGCAGAATTAAAGCAAAGAATCAGCAGCAGTAGGAAAGATGGGGGGTGGGGGGAGAGGGGAGAAGTGATGTGTATGTATGTGTATACCTATATATGTGTGTGTGTGTATATATATATACACACACATATATATTTTACATATATATACATAAAAATATTCTTTCTTAACTATAGACTGCTGGGGGAAGGGGTAGAGATGAAAGGGGGAACAAAGAATGAAGTAAAAAAGGTGCACATTATAGAACAAAAGAACAATTTACAAGGAAGTACAGAAAAGATAGAACTCGTGAATATAATTTCTTCCAGTAATATATATACTTTCTTGAACTGATATTTATTGTTATATATTTTGAATTCTCTCTGATGTTCTGCTAGGTACATGATAATGTTCTCTTTTGTGTTGTTTTATTTTGTTTTGAATTCCTTTTCTGTTTTTCTTTTTTTCCTTATTCTTTTTAAATAATATTAAATTAAATTTTAAAAAAGTATCAGGGAAAACTGTCCTGATATTCTAGAATCAGAAGGTAAAATAGAAACTGAAAGAATCCACTGATCACTTCGTGAAAGAGATTCCAAGATGAAAACGCCCAGGAATATTATAGATAAATTCTAGAACTCCAAGGTCAAGGAGAAAATATTGCAGGTATCCAAAAAGAAACAATTCAAGTATAGTGAAACCACAGTCAGGATAACAGAAGATTCAGCAGCTTCTACATTAAAGGACCAGAGGGTTTGGAATATGATATTCCAGAGAGCAATGGGGATAGAATTACAATCAAGAATCACCTGCCGAGCAAAACTGAGTATGATCCTTCAGAGGAAAAGGTGGTCATTCAATGAAATAGAGGATTTTCAAGCATTTGTGATGAAAAGACCTGAATAGAAAATTTGATTTTCAAATACAGGACTCAGGAGAAGCATAAGGAGATAATCAGGAGAGTGATAGCATAAGGGACTTTATAAGGTTTATCTGTTTATGGATGATATAACTCATTCGAATTATGTGCCAAAAACGAAGCAAGAAAAAGCTTTTTACAGTGGAGGGGAAGGGGGAAAAAAAAAGAGAGTGAGTGAACTTTACCCTCATCAGAACTGACTCAAAGAGGAAATAACATATACATTCCATATGGGTATCGAAATTTATCTTAACTTGAAGGAAAGTAGGAAGGGAAGGAGAAAAGGAAAGGGGAGAAGGTGATAGAAGAGGGCATATTGCGGGAGGGAGTTGTCAATAGCAAAGTTTTAAAAAACAAATGTAAAAAAATTGTTTTAAATGTAACTGGAGAAAATAAAAATAATATTTTTTTAAAAAGAGAACATCTAGGTACTTTCCAATTTAATTTCATTTCCCCCTATATGTTCCTTCTCTCTCTCTCTCTCTCTCTCTCTCTCTCTCTCTCTCTCCTTTCTTTTTGCTGAGGCAATTGAGGTTAAGTGGCTTGCCCAGGGTCACACAGATAGGGAATGTTAAGTGTCTGAGACCAGATTTGAACTCAGGTCCTCCTGACTTCAAGGCTGGTGCTCTAACCACTGCACCATCTAGCTGCCCCCTCCCTCTCTTTATTTTCAAAATATTATTGAGCAACAAATACTATCCCTAAAGCATCAAAAGAAACATGAGATTTACCACTCACCTTCTCTGAAAGGGCTTCTTCAAGAGTAGTCAATGCAGTGTCAGTATTGGTAGTGTCAGCTTGTAGAGATTTGACTCGTTCTTTCAAATTGCTCATCTGTTTCTCCTTATCCCTAAGTTGCTCCTGAAGATTTTCTATCTATAAAGAGTCAAAAGGAAAGCCAACTGAGAAAAGTAGACACAAGGATAAATTAATTTAAGTCCCTCATAGCTCTGTTTGTTGTTGCCAGTGGGAGCATTTTGAGAGCAGGATGTCACAAATATGAGGCCTTTATTCATTTTTTTTTTTTTTTGGCTGAGGCAATTGGGGTTAAGTAATTTGCCCAGGGTCACAGAGTCAGGAAGTGTTAAGTGTCTGAAGTCAGATTTGAACTCAGGTGCTCTATCCACTATACCGACTAGCTGCTCCAAGACCTTTATTCTTTAAATACAATTCAAACCAACCCCCCAAATCTCAGTTTCAAAACTGCTCTTAAATACACTTCTTGACCATAATGAAAAGAAAATGAAGAAACAAACAAAACCAATGGACATTAAATGAAAACAGGAAGAATACCAGCTTAAATAAATCTGTGATAAAAACACTCATCACGATATTTAACGTTTTTACAAAGAAGTAACAGAAAAATAATATAACAGCTATATGAAACAAAAAGAGACAAACAAGTCAAATAATAACTTAGATTTATAATTATTTTTCTTTTGACACAATATATTATTTCAATTTATTTGCAATCACTAATGAGAGTATATCTCTTCAAAAAGATGTGAAAGCTAAACAGAAAATTTAGGCAATTTTTCCAAGGTGAGAGGCAATTCAATGGAGGACTGTAAATTGAAAAGATTTCCAAAAGACCCATTAAGACTAACTAGATTAAAGTATATACTTATAAAAGGCCTATGAATGGGAATACAATCAGGAGAAGATATGTGCACAAATTAACAGATCCTTGTGAAAAAGTTAAGTAACAGTAATGGCCTTCACAAATGGTTTTGATGTCCTATAAAAATATATGTAAAGGTTTCAGATATAAGGAATATTTCTCATCTTAATAAAATCAATTGGCTAACATAAACATCTGAAATGAGGCTTGAATTACAAAGACTTCAAAAATTTTGTGATGCATTTGACTAATCTGTGGCAATCTAAATACATTGATCCATCTTCCAAATGTTTTTCTAATCAATCAATTCAATCAAAATTCTTCTCAGGTTTTTTTTTAAAGCATAGTTGAAAATATGACCTCACATAATAAGAAAGAGTCAAGGGACAACATGACTTAATGGTGATATAAGGTGACCTGAACTTGTCTTCTTGAGTTGCCATATTTTCCAGAAAGACTGGACATAGAATACGCAAGATTCCCTGAACATATCAAGGATGAAGCCCTTCTCCCATGCTCCTGTGCTGGCATAATTAGTTGTTTGTATCCTTAGTTGGACTCCCTATGTGTCCTTGGAAGTTGAACCAGCTATAAAAAGAGCTATCACTCTGCACCAGAATGAGAAACTGTTTATGCAACTAAGGCCTTTGCAGATAAGCAGATCATCCTATTTTCATAGTCTAGCACCCCTTAAGGAAAAAGAATACTGCTTTTACCTTAATATATGCTCATGTTTTTCCCTTCCTTTTCTTTTCCTTTCTCTTCCCCTTCAAAAGGGGATTTTTTTCCCTCACCACTGCAGTCTTTTCCCTCCTGCCAAGCTATTCCCGTTTATAAAGCACTTACTGTCTACTCCCCTTTTTGTGCCAATTTCATAAATATACAAGCTTCTGTTTGGATTATGAACGCTTTAATATAAGGAGTTCCCACATATAAGTGTCTTTCTTTTGTAATAAATCAAATTATTACCCATATCCATGAAGTTTTAATTTCTGAATGACAGTTTAATCGATGTCAAAAGTAGGATTAAGACCAGACAAAATGACTTAGGCCCATGTTAAGTAAGGTACCAGGGGGAATCCTTGTACTCCTCCTAAACCCGGTACCTGGCTCCTTAAGCAACACTTCTCTGCTCCAATCTCCGACTCCTTTCTCTTTCAGTTGAGTCCCCTGTTACAAGAGAATTCAAGTTGTCCACAGCTAAGGGGGTAGCAGACCCTGCTTTTGAAAGAGCTCTCAAGTAAGGCAATTTATTCCTTTAGGATAGTCCAACCAAAATGGATTTAAAAGTCCAATGATTCAGACAGTTGGGGCATGCTGAACGGATAAGGATGATAAAGTTATCCTAGATGGGCAGGATTGGGCTTCTCTACTCCAGATTTTGGTGGTTGTTAGCTAGAAGACCTGGTCAAATGGAGCTCTATGTTGGGCTCTGATTTCCAAGTGGAATCACTCAAGTGCAATCAATAAAAGATCTATGGTGAGCTTTAGTTTCAGGCAGGGCCTAACTAAATAATAAGTAGAACAAAGAGGACTCTGATTTGAGCTCTGGTTTCTAGTAATCTGACAGTTTATTAAAGACTAAAAAATTCACACAAAATACAGAACATATGAATGAATGAATTAAGAATATAAAAATAAAAGAAATTTTTTTTTGTTTGTATGTTCATCTTGGTTAATAAGGCATCTAAAGAAGCCACCTAAGAAGAAGGCCACAGTCTAAATGTTAGAACTTCATGACTGTAGGAACTGGATAAATGATCTTAAGAATTGTCTTGACAATGTAGGCAGGAAAGTTAAATATATTAATCAGATGTTTTAACTTAATGTGTATATCTGAAGCCAAGGCTAGCAAGGGATTTTCAGAGCTGATGAAAAGCTTTTCAAACCCTTTATTGCTTTATGATGAATTCCTTAGTAAAAGGAGTCCACACACAAACGTGTTTTTCTCTTGTGATCAAAGTATTATCCAAAATCCATGATGTCAATTCTCAAAAAGTTGCAACAAGGGAGAAAAAAAGTGACTACTTTCATCAGTAGTTTTCTCACCTGAAGACTCCCAGTATCAAGGAAATGACATATCTAATCATTATACCCCAGAGTTGTCATCAGTTAAAAGAGAAAATTCCTTGAACAATAACAACAGGGTATATAATGTTTTAAAGTTTTTCAAAGCATTTTGCGGACAATATGGAATTGCTCCCTGCAACATTCCTAAAAAGAGAGGCCTACCAGATATAATTAATCTCATTTTTTTATGTGAGGGAACAAAAGGCTAGGGACAATAAGTGACTTGCCCACTGTCATAAGACTGGTAAAAAGAAGAGAAAAATTCAAATCTAAACATTCTTTTACTTCAATTACAGCATGATATTCACCACAGTATAGAAATATTACAACTAAGTCACCAAGAGCATCAAAACAATTATATGAATCAAACAATTCAGAGATGCATAATGTTTTTGTTTAACATTACTCTTCATAGCTTCAAGAAAAAGTACAGTTGAGTTTTTTAAGTGTTCTTGGAATGGGGATTTTTTTTTAACTAATCTGTATATCTATATTTGTATTTAGATTTGAGAATTCCAAGGTATGTTTTGAGCTACAAAACAAAACAAAACAAAAAAACTGCTGAATGGGGAAAGAGTGTGGCGGGAAGAATTAGGTTAATGATAGTCTAAATTGGCCATTAGCTATTTCTGTTCTAAGGTCCCTTCTCTTCTTCCATATACTATTTCACTTAGTGATCTCATCAGCTCCCATGGATTCATTTATCATCTTTATGTTGATGCAGCCTTAACCTCTCAGCTGACAACTAATTTTACTTCTCCAATGACCTATCAGACATCGCATATTGTATATCCAATAGGCATCTTAACTCATTACTATTTCAATTAAACCATCCTTCCATAGTCCATCTCTCTATCACTATTCGGGGCACCACCAATCTCAGTCCCTCAAGCTTGCAATGTAGGTTCCCTCTTCAACTCTTCACTATCTCTCCTCCCCAATATTCAGTCCACTGCCAAGGCTTGTCAATTGTGCCTTTTCAACATCTCACGAATATGCCTCCTCCTCTCCTTTGATACTGCTACCACTCTATTAGAAATCTCAAACTGGATGTCTTGCTGAAATCTTTTACTCAACAGTCAAAACTCATTATCTTTCTCCCTAAACTTTCCCCCTGATTTTTATCCACAGCTTGGTAAAGGAGATACAAAAAAAAGTGAAGAAAATAAGACTTAAAAAAAAAACAAAAAACAAAAAACAAAAAAACCCAGACCAGGTTAAATAGTAAAGCAGGAACAAAAAGTCAATGAGAAGAATGTCTTAAAAAGCAGAATTGGCCAAATGGAAAAAGAAGCAAACACACACACACACACACACACACACACACCCAATGAACATTTATTGCATCTACTATGTGCCAGAAACTATATAATAGGTCCTGGGAATTCAATGAAAATGGAAGCAATTTCTGCTCTCAAGGAGCTTACAGGGGAAAAAAAAAAGAAAAAGAAAAAAAAATTGACCTAGTTATAAAGCACTCACAATTGGAGGGGACCAAGAAAGTTTCCAATGAAGGTGGTACCTGAGATAAATCTTGAAGGAAGCCAGACATTATAAAAGGTTGGTATGCGGAGGAATAGGATTCTAGAAATGAAAGACACCATGAAAGACAAGATTCTTCTGGAGAACAATTTGAAAGTATGCCCAAAGGGCTATAAAACTGTGCATACTCCCTGACCCAAAACTGTCTCTACTGGGTCTTTACCCCAAGGAAATCACAAAGGAGGGAAAAGAATTCACATGTACAAAAATATTTGTAGTAGTTTCCTTTGGGGTAGCAAACAATTGGAAAATGAACAGATGCCCATCAAATGGGGAATAACTGAACAAGTTGTAGTATATGAAGGTAATGAAATTGTTCTATAAAAAATAATGAACATGCTGATTTCAGAAAGGTCTGGAAAGATTTACATGAACTAATGCTGAGTGAATGAAGCAGAATCAGGAATACATTGTACACTTTAACAGCAAAATTGTGCAATGATTAAAGAAGCACAAAAATTCACTGAAGGAAAAAACTTCTTAATGTAGAATTGGACATTATGAAAAGGGAGATACAACATATATTCGATTTGCCAATATTTTAACATAATTAACATGTAGTGGATATCCTGCCATCTAGGGAAGGGGTGGGGAAGTTGGGGGGAAAAAATTTGTAACGGAAAACTATGTAAGGGTTATTGTTGAAGAATTACCCACACATATGTTATGCAAATAAAATAAAATTTAAAATAAAATAAAATAAAATAAAATAAAATGAAAAAATAAAATAAAATGAAAAAAAAAAGAAAAAGAAAAGGGAGATACAAAAGCTCATTGAAAAAAATAATTCCGTAAAAATTAGCATTGAGAACATGGAAGCTAATGATTTTATGAGAAATCAAGAAACAATAAAATAAAACTAAAAGAATGAAAACTAAAAGACAATGCAAAATATTTCAATGGAAAAACAACAGACCTGAAAAACAGATCTGGGAGATATGATTTAAAAATTAATGAACTACCTGAAAGTCACAATTTAAAAAACGAGCCTGCCCTGATGAGCCCTAGAACCAGAGGGCAAAATAGTCATTGAAAGAATCCAATTATCACTTCTTGAAAAAGACACCAAAATGAAAATTCCAGAATTCTCAGTTAAAGGAAAAGATATTACATGCAGCCAGAAAGAAGTATCATGGAGCCACAGTCAGGATAACACAAGATTTAGCAGCTCCCACTTTAAAGGACTGGAGGAATTAGGATACAATATTCCAAAGGATAAAGAAAAGGCATTAGGATAAAGGAGTTAGCATTAACCACCAAGAATAACCTACCCAGCAAAATAGAAATTCAATAAAAGAGAACTTTCAAGCATTCTTGATGAAAAGACTACAGCTGAACAGAAAATATGACTCGTGGAGTTGTGAACTGATTCAATTATTCTGGAGAGCAATTTGGAATTATATCCAAAGGGCAATGAAACTGTGCCTACTCCTTGATATAGCAATGGTCTCTACTGGGTCTCTATCCTAGAGAGATCATAAAAGAGGGTAAAGGACCCGCACGTACAAAAATGTTTGTAGCAGCTCTTTTTTAGAGTAGCAAGGAATTGGAAATTGAGTGGATGCTCATCAGTTGGGGAATGGTTGAATAAGTTATGTTATATGAATGTAATGGAATACTATTGTTCTATAAGAAATGATGAGCAGGCTGATTTCAAGAAAGACTGGAAAGACTTACATGAACTGATGCTGAGTGAACTGAGCAGAACCAAGAGAACATTGTACATGTTCACATAATCCATGTGAACTATTTGTTTGCTTTTATTTTCTTGTTTTTTTTTCTTTTGATCTGATTTTCTTTGCACAAAACAACAAATATGGAATTATGTTTAAAAGGACTGTACATGTTTAACATATATCAGATTGCTTACTGTCTTGGTGAAGGGAGATGGGTAAGGAAGAGAGGGAGAAAAATTTGCAACACAAAACCTTACCAAAATAAATGTTGAAAACTATTTTTACACATATTTTACCCGTATTTGAAAAATAAAATACCATTGAGGGGGAAAAAAAGAAATAAAGAATAGTGTGCTTTGATCTACCTTCAGTCTCCAAAGTTCTTTCTCTAGATGAGATGGTATTTTCTTTCCAAAGTCTATTGGAATTGTCTTGGACCATTGTATTTCTGAGAAAAGCTAAGTTTATCTAGTTGATCATCACACAATCTTACTGTTAGTATAATTGGTTAGTACTGTTAGTAGAGTCCTGATAATGCTCACTTCACTCAGCATCACTTACAGTTATAGAACAGTAATATTCCATTACATTCAGGTACCACAACTTATTCAGCCATTCCACAGTTAATGGGCATCAACTCAATTTCTAATACTTTGCCAACCTAAAAAGAATTGCTACAAACATCTTTCTACATGTGGGTTCTTTTCCTTTTTTTTATGATCACATTGGGATAAAGATCTAGTCTGCTCATCATTTCTTTCTTTCTTTCTTTCTTTTTTTTTTTTTTTGCTGAGGCAATTGGGGTTAAGTGACTTGCCCAAGATCACCCAGCTGGGAAGTGCTAAGTATCTGAGACCATATTTGAACTTGGGTCCTCCTGACATCAGGGCTGGTGTACTCATAATTTTTTATGGCACAATAGTATTTCACCATAATCACACACCACTAGGTTTTTTAGCCAGTCCCCAAGTAATGGGCCTCCTTTCTATTTCCATTCTTTGCCCCCAAAGAAGTCCTACTATAAATATTTTTGTATATCTAGGTCCTTTTCCTTTCTTAATCTCTTTTGGAATATAGCCCTAAAAGTGCTAATTGTAGCTCAAAGGGTATAAAGGGCATACAGGATTTTATAGCCCTTTGGGTATAGTTCCAAGTTAATCTACAGAATGGCTGAATCAGTTCACAACTCCAACAGTGTATTAATGCCTCTTTTTTCCCTTCTCCCTGATATTCTCAATGGTATCACTTGACTCTCCTTTAAGGGTAATGTCTTGCCAATCAAGGTCTTCACAAAGATCTGCATTGTCAACCAGTGATGATGGTAAAGCACACACTCAACAATGGAGTCAACGACTATCCTTGGTGGATTTAATCTTGTAGATTTCCTTTCTTTTTGCCTGTGATCACTCCATTTGTTTAATTTCGGTATGGAAATAGTCATTTACTATACTCTATCACTAGATTTCTTGACTACCATTTGGTTCAGTAAGATTTTTAAATTTTTATTGAAGTTAGTGTATGGGAGCTGAATCACTTGCATCCACACAGATAGGTCCAAGTCTCAGGACATGGTTTATATGAATTAAATTTTTTTTTTCTCACAAAGTCACAACTACAGTTGAGGCTCTTAAAATCTTTTCAAAAATTGTTTTTATAGCCTCATAATTGTTTTGCTGCCTTAAGTCTATTCACTCTTCAAATCACCATCAATAATTTCAAAGGTACAGGTCTCTATCCTCCTCTTAGTGATTCCCAGCTGCCTATAGGACATAATACAGAAGCTAGTACAAAAAAGCTATCCACAATCTGGATCAAATCTGCATTTCTAGATTTAATTAACTTATTCCCTTTCATGTTCTCTAACAATTCAGAGAAATAGCTATAGTTTCATGAACTTCATTTTTCTTCTCCTGACTCCATATGCTTGCATTATTCATCCTCAAAGGCTAGAATATAGTCCCTATTCATCTTTACTTCTCAGAATCTTTAAGTCTACTTTAAGTCTTATCTTACTTGCTCTATAAAGTCTTTCCTAATCCCAGATTTCCTACCTTAGATTTGAAAAAGAAATGTAGAGATTAGAAGTTAAATCAGCTATCAGTGGATGAATATAGGAGCTTGAAAGGACTTTAGTCCAACTTAATATATAAAAGGAATCTCCACCATAAAATAACTGACAAAAAAGTATGCCTGAAAAACTCCACAAAAGGGAAGATCACCATCTCCTAAGGCAGTTCATTTCACTTTTAGACAGCTATTATTGTTGGGAGTTTTTCCTAACATCAAGCCTAAATCTATCCTTTTGCTATACAAAAATGTCTAATTTCTTCTTCATGACAGTCCTTAAAACACTTGAAGATAGCTATCAAGTTTCCCTTGAGTCCTCTCTTCCCCAAGATAAACACACACACACACACATCAATTTTTTCAATCAATTCTCTCATATCATGGACTCATCACCCTAGCTTCTCTCCTCTGGATCATCTCTAATTTATTAATATCCTTCTTAAACTAAAGCATTGAGACCTGAATACTAATTCTCCCTCCTCATCTCCTATAAGTGATTTCTCTTGCTCCCTTTAAATCCTAATTAAAATCTCCCCTTCCACAGAAAGCCTTTCCCAATACCACTTAATTCTAGTGCCTCCTTCAGTTAATCATTTCCTGTTTAGTCTATATGTAGCTTATTTGTACATATTTGTTTGGAGTCTCACCCATTAGTTAACAGTTCCTTGAGGAGGCACTGTCTTCTGAATAATTTTGCATTTCAGGTGCTTAGCACAGTTGCTAATAAATTAAGAGTTCTTTTTATTTTTGTTTTTCTTTCTTTCTTTCTTTCTTTTTTTTTTTTTTTTTGCTGAGGCAATTGGGATTAAGTGACTTGCCCAGGGTCACACAGCTAGGAAGTGTTAAGTGTCTGAGACCAGATTTGAACTCAGGTCCTCCTGACTTCAGGACTGAAGAATTCATAATAAATATTTTTAACTAACTGTTTTGTCGACTCTTATTTTCAGGGATTTCATTTCTTGGCTAGGTTGTATATCTCCTGTATTTAGCTGCTTATTATTCTCTTTCCAATTCTTTCTTCGGATGTTCTTCTTTCATTTATAATCTTTTTATCATTAAGCTTCATTTCTTTCAGGAATTCTAATTCTTGAGGTCAAGACACATTTTTATCTGATGCTTTCCCCATAATTTTTATGGAGTTATTTTCTTATCATAAGTTTTTGTCCTAGACATCCCTGGATCCATAAAATTTCTTATACCCTTCTTTGGTTTATTCATATTTCTATAGCCTTATTTATTGAACGGGAATCTTTTATCAGGATAAGATTCTATCTACATTCTAAGGAAGATGGTTCCCCTATATGCCTTTAATTTGTATCCTACTACTGATCCTTACATCCACTAGATACTATGCACAAAAATGCTAGCATATCCCAGGCCAACCCCTACCTTTCAGGTCAACAACTGTCAAGAAATGCTCAAGTTGGGGCAGCTAGGTGGTGCAGTGGATAGAGCACCAGCCCTGAAATCAGGAGGACCTGAGTTCAAATCTGATCTCAGACACTTAACACTTCCTAGCTGTGTGACCCTGGCCAAGTCACTTAACCCCAATTGCCTCAGCAAAAAAAAAAAAAAGAAATGCTCAAGTCAGCATGAAACAAAGTGAGAACATTCAAAGAGTACATTCTCAGAGGGCAGTGAAACAGGAACTGAGCTCAACTTTGGGAGTAAAAACATTACAGGTGACTGTGCTAGGGCTTTGCCTAAGCAATCTAGTAACATGCCCAGGAGTCTATAATTGATTCCATGCTATCTCTTGGGTTAAGTTATAGGGAATTATTATCATTAAGTGTCAACTTCACACAATATTTGTGTTTAATACACAATAATTTTTAGTAGTGCATATTTTTATAAAGAGAAAGAGATCCTTCCTTTTCCTAAATCCATCTCACCAAACTACAAAATGAGTCACTACAGCCTCTTTCCTACAAATTGGAATTAGGTCAGTGAAATGAGGTTACCAACTATATCATCTCTCCAAGAAAGCATTTCACAACTAATCTGGCTACTAATCAGCTAATTGAAAAAAGCTTGTAGGCATAAATTATTCATAGGCTAAAGGGAAAGTTAGAAAATTCAGGTACAAAACATGTAAATTAAACTAAGAATTTGAGAAGCACTGCTCTGTACTACAAAAGCCCAGAAGATGCTTGAAAAAGTACCTAAAATGAGCTAAATGAACTTTTAGAAACTAAGCAGAACAATTTACACTAATAATCCACTCAACCTAACCTCAAAAATATAAACAGAGCAAAAAAGACATTTTGGCAGTTCTTAGCTATTATTTGGTGGCAAGAATGAAAATGTGCATGAAGAGGTTAGTGTGGAATTAATGAGAACATGCATTTTACCTTCTTCTGTAGAACATTGACCTTCCGCTCCTTCACATCCAGCATATCCTTGAGATCATGTATTTCTCCTGCTTGGGTTCCTTTCTCTTCAACTATCTCTTGTATCTGCTTTGTCTTCTTATTAAGCATGGTTTCCTTTTCCTCTAGCCGTAATCGCAGTGCATCCACCTAATGATGCAGAACAAAAAAAAAAAAAAAAAAAAAGGATAAACTGAAAAGATAACAGTATTGTCAATTTCAAAAAGAATATGAATAGCTGCTACAATGACGCTGAAATGAAAATCCTTCAATAGAACATGTAAAGTCAACAAGTTCAGTAAAGATGTCAAAAGAAAATGAGTCACAAAATTTCAAGAACACTTAAATTAATATAAATTTTATCCTTTATTTTTATTCATTTATTTATTTATTTATTTTTGCTGAGGCAATTGGGGTTAAGTGACTTGCCCAGGGTCACACAGTGAGGAAGTGTTAAATGTCTGAGGCCACATTTGAACTCAGGTCCTCCTGATTTCAGGGCTAGTGCTCTATCCACTACACCAACTAGCTACCCCAACTTTATCCTTTATTTACAAGACAGCTATAATTGCCTTCTTCTCATAGCTGAAAAGAAGAATATGCAATTACAACTAAAGATGCATAGATCTGAATACATAATAAAAGTGCAGATAGATGAATTTAGAAAATCTTATTGTCTAGTACCACATTAGATGTATTCTTTAAAGCCTTACTTAACTAAAAAAGTGAGTAATAAAAAAGGGATATAAAGCTTTAGAGTAACCATATCACATAAAATATATATATACTGTCATTAGTAATTTGGTAATTTGAAAGAAAGAGTGGAGTAGAGCTGAGTATGATGTGATCCTAAAAAAAAGTAGGAAAAAAAATATACAAATTTTACATACAAAATATACAAGAGGAAAAACTGACACAGAGTAATTAGATGAGGAGGACTGGTAGTCTGGAATACTACTCTCATTGGGAATGGGTTAAAGAGGGAATAATTCATAAGTATCTAGAAGGAAATAAAAGTCTTCTAAATTCAGAAAGAAATAAGAGGCTAAGGAGAATAGGATGGAAAGGTGAAGGAGTAGAGGTGTGTGTCTAGGTTAACAGAAATGGGATAAAAGGAAAAATACATATTTGGAAGGGTTATAAAAGTCTTTAAAATTCAGAAAGAAACAAGAGGGCAAAGGGAAAGGATGGAGGAAAAGGATAAGAGAGGGATCCTTCATAGAGGTGGGGGGTGGGGAGAAGGGGAGGAGTAGATTAAATAATGGGAGGGCAAAGTAGTAGGTAGAAACAAAACAGGAATCAGGATAGGAAACAAGAGATAGATGTAAACATAATAATAATGATCAGGAGCAGAATTTATTAAATAAAAAATAGATTAAATATATAATTAATATCAAAGTTAAAGCTAAAGTAGATTTAGTCAAAAGAGAAAAACAGGTCAGCCATATTAATGTTTTAAGACTCCTTAAAAGAGCTAGACAATATAAGATTGGAATAGTGCTGCTGTATAAGAAATGATGAGTTTGTGAATTTAGAAAAATATGGAAAGACTTGGATTTATGAAGAATAATGTTATCCACCTTTAAAGAGAAGACAAAAAGGCAAAGAATAATCTTACAAAGATGTATATGAATGTATTTTTGTGTAGATGTATATGATTATAGATATCTATGTGTGTGCGTGTGCCCCTATATGTGAATATATCTGCACAGGGGAAAAAGAATTCAGTAAAAAGAGCACAGAAGAGAACAAAAGAAAACTTACAATAAAAGCAAAGAAAAGATGGACAATTCTGAACACAGTATGTAGTCTTTTTTACATAGGTTTTCTTGAAATGGAAATTTAT
The DNA here is from genome assembly GCA_023553655.1 of Myrmecobius fasciatus. Taxonomy (NCBI): domain Eukaryota; kingdom Metazoa; phylum Chordata; class Mammalia; order Dasyuromorphia; family Myrmecobiidae; genus Myrmecobius; species Myrmecobius fasciatus. The sequence continues at coordinate 162,754 of JAJPUD010004266.1, forward strand.
TGCTTTATATTTTGAATCCTCTCATGTTCTGTTGTGCACAAGGCAATGCTTTTCTTTTAATCTTTTTTGTATTGGTTTTTTAAAAAAAGAACTCTGAAAGACCAGAAAGTCCCATGATACATGTAAAGTACTATGTAAAGTTAAATATCAGTTTGCTTCCTGATCCTAAGGTTGATTAATGTAAGATCCATGATGAATTATCTTCAGGCCTCAAAGGTTAACTTTTAATATGAGTTGTCATCATTTATGATTCTCCACATCTATGGCACTTACTACCTGTGCTTCCTCCAATCCCTCTACATCTCAATTCTCTCCCAGGACACCATCTCTGCCTTAGTCACTCTCTTTTCCTCTCCTCATCTTGACTTTTTGGGGTGACCAATTAATTCTATCTTATCTCCTTTTGAGTCTCTTGCTCCCTTATATCTTACCCTGCTCAGCATCAGCCTTGGATCTCTTCCACCAACCACTGCCTTCCTCCTACACCCATACTGCTGAATGAAAGTAAAGAAAAACATGCAACTAATCTGATTCAGACTATTATAAATAGATGACACTAAATTTCAAATGGGTCTTGAAGGGTATTAGGCAATTTTCATAGTTCTCTAATTAACTCATTATCCACAGAAGATCTTAAACTTTTCATTCCTCCTCAAACCTACCATGGTTTTTTCCTTTAAAAAAAAAAAAAACTAAAACTAAAACTAAGGCCATTTATTGATAGAGTTCTTTCTTCCTCTTCTCATCGCACAAAAGTAGGATACTTTCCCCCAATTTCTCCTCCTTTACTTCTCTCCCATATAAAGAAGTGAGGTGGCCCTTTTCCTGGCCAAGGCCAATCCTTCCGCTTATTCCAATGATTCCATCCCATCCCATCTCCTCCAATAAACTGTCTCCTCTGATATACTCACTATCTTACTTATCTTCTTTTCATTCTCTCTCCCTCATTTCCTCACTGCTGCCCACATCTTTCCTATGGGGAAAAAAACCCCAAACACTTGATCCTTGCATTTTCACTAACTGTGGATCTCTTCTATCTTTTTAGGCTAAACTCCTCGAGAAGGACACCTCACTAAGTCTCTCTACTTTGTACAATTTGATTTTTGAACTTATCATGCAAACAAAAATGCTCTCTCCAAAGGTATATGTGATCTTTTCTCAATCTTCATTCTTCTTGACCTTTCCACAGCCTATGACACTGTCAGTCACTCTCATTTCTCTAAGTTTGTTTTCCTGGTTCTTCTCTATCTAACCACTCCTTCCCTTGATTTTCACTCAAATTACACCTGGTAAGTGGTGCCCCATAGGGATCCCTGGATAGGCCCTCTTCTCTTTACCCCTGTACAATTTAGCTTGATGATCTCTTAATTGCCATTTCTATGCTAATGATTTTTAAATCCATTCATCTATAACTTATCTGCTGACCACTAATCCAACATATCTGACTGCCTTTCAGACATCTTAAACTGGCCATGTCCAAGACTGAACTATCTCTCTCTCTAAATCTCCTTTCATTCAACTTCCAAATTACAGCTGGAGTATCACCATCCTCCCTATCTCTCAGACTCACAATCTAAATGTCATCTCCTATCTTCACTAACTCTCACTACTCTCATCTCTACACTATTGCTAAACCTATCAATTTTAACATTAAAGCACCTCTCAAATACAACCCCTTCTCTCCTCTGATACTGGCACCAGCTTGGTACAGGTCCTTATCATGTCAGGACTTTTGCAATGGCCTGCTGGTGGGTAACCTGCTACAAGTCTCTCCCTGCTCTAGCTCCAGCTGCCAAAGGATTTTTCTTATGTGTAGGTCTTACCACATCATTCCCATATTCAATATATTCCTTATTATATAATCTCCTGACACCTTACAACTCTCCCCCCTCAAACATATACACCTTCTGCCATTGATTCTTTCATCAAGTGACACCAACCTCCATGTTGTTCCTTAAAATCACTTTGTGGCTCTAGGTATCTCCAAGTATCTGTCATGTTTGCCCTCATCTCTATCTCCTGACTTCCTTCAAGTCTCAGCTAAAATCCCATCTTTTACAGAAAACCTTTCCTGATGCCCTTTAAAACGAAACTCTGTTGATGCTATTTATATGCTATATATAGCTTGTCTGTACATATTTGCTTACATGCTAAAATTTTAATTCTTCAGAAAAAGGGGCATTTCTTTGTATCCCCAGTGCTTATCACAATGCCTGGCATGAAGCAAGTATTTAATAAATGCTTACTAATTGATTGATTGAGCTTTATGGTTACTCTGCTTCCTTTATACAGCTTTCTCCCTCAGCATCCCCCCTCAATGTTGCCTCATTCAACATGGCAGAGGTCTAAAGACAAAGCTGCCCTGGGACTTAGCTAGACTTTCTTGAAGCAGCTTCCTGATTATTTAAAGACATAAAAAGTTCTGAATAGATGGAGTCTTGGTCACTTTGACTTGCTTGGTAGATTTCTGAAGGCCACACACGTCACCATACTTGGCCCTGTTGTACAGATGAAACTCCATATGGACATGGGGCTCAGAAGCCAAAATGGCACAGAATGGGCACTATTTCCTTGCAACACAGCCTGGCTGTGTTAGGACAAAGCAAATTTCCTTTTGCTAAATGTTTAATGGCTGCTGAAGTGCCTCATTTTGTACTACCTGAAGTAAGAGAGTATTAGTATTAGAGTTATATACAACACTTGGGAAAAGGAACAGAAAAGTAAAGGAATGATTGTGGCAATGTATTAAGCACTGGAAATATATGAAGGTCCTCCAGTCTATTCCACACTATTTCTATACAGAAATAGTCAGCAGAATGGAATACTCAGGGAAAAATCATAATTCTTTAAAAATACTGGGAAGACAAAGGACTTGGGATGGGAAATGATAATCACATCCAGAGAGAGGACTATGGAGATTATATGTGGATTAAAGGATAACATATTCATTTTCTAGTTTGTTTTTGTGTATGTGTGTGTGTTTTCCCCCCTTTTGGTCTGATTTTTCTTGCATAGCATATCTGTAAATATGTTTTAAAGGATTATATAAATATAAGCTACTTCAGGCTGCTTGATGTCTTATAATGAGGCAAGGTAAGGGAGAGAGGGAGAAAACTTTAGACAAGACTTCACAAAGTCTTGCAAAAACAAATGTTGAAAACTATCTTTACATGTGTTTGAAAAAATAAATTACTAATGGGAAAAAAAAATACTGGGAAGAAAAGTTAAAATGAAAAAGAGTTGGACTTGTTCTAGCTGCCCCAGAAGTAAAATCCAAGAGCAATGCACAGGAATTGCAAAGATACATGTAGGCTTAATATTGGAAGGAAAAAGACTTTGAGTTATTCCTAAGTGAAATAAGCTGCTTAGGAGAAACGGGTTTCATTCCTGGGTTTTAAGAAGAGACTGAAAAACCATTTGTTGGATATGTTGTAAAGGAAGGCACTGGTTGTATTAACTGGAAGATGACCTGCTGACAGCACTAACAAAAGAACATTGCACAATAGACACTATCCTTACATTGTCTGTCACAATCAGTTTTTGAAAGTCTGGTATAATTTGGTATCAGCATTAATCTTCTCTGGAAATTTCTATTATTTTGCCAATATATTCAGGATATATACTTTTTAAGGTGTACTTTCAATTTATTGAATGTCATATTATCTGCAGTAAAAGTATTTGTACAAAGTAAACAATGTGAATTTAATACTTATTAGCACTTTTTGTAATAAATATAATGGATTATATTTCTTGGTACAGGCTCTTTATTTTGTTTCTACATTCTCACTACTTAACTGTCTCTATTGACAACACCTTAAATTGGATACTTTTTGCAAATGTCATATTAAATAAGCACAGGGATATGATAATTATGAGTTGACACGAATTTACCTTGTTAATCTTGTTTTGATTGACTTCTTTTTAAAATGCCTTTATTATAAAATGCAGACATCTATGCAGAATATTAAAAAATATCCAATATTTCTTGCAATTGCTAGAATTTATCCCTGAAAAAAATCTCCCTAGTATGAATCCTCTCCACCATCTTCATTCCCCCAGACAGCTAGTCCCACAGGCTCAAAAAATAGTGTTACTAGAACAAACTATAAACAAGACACTAGAACACAAAGGATACCAATGGAGACGGAGGAACAAAAGGAGTGGTATAGCTCATGTTTCTCCCAAGCTAATATAAAACAAAACAAAACAAAACAAAATTTAAGGAAGAGTACAAGAAGAGGTTAAGATCAGGAAATCAAGAAAAAAATCACAGAAGAAACCACCTCATTCTCCTTTTCCTTTTTTTTTTTTTTTTAAGAATACATCCTTATTTTTCATTTCTTATTTTTTTTTAAAGGGGGGGAAAGGAGATATCATTCCATTGTAGTCAATTCATACGAATGCTTTCTTTCTATGTACTGTCCTAATAATGAAAACGTTCTCAGGAGTTACAAATATCATTTTTCCATGTAGAATTGTAAAAAAAATTAATTTTATTGAATCCCTTATTATTTCTATTACTTGTTTCTCTTTCTATGTTTGAGTTTTATATTGGAAAATCATATTTTCTATTCAGTTCTGATCTTTTTATCATGAATGACTGAAAGTCCTCTACTTCATTGAATATCCATTTTTTCCCCTAAAGGATTATATACTCAGTTTTGTTGAGTAAATGATTTTTGGTAGTAATCTCAGTTCCTTTGTCCTCCAAAATATCATATTCCAAGGTTTCTGACCCTTTAAAATAGAAGCTGCTAAATCTTGTGTTGTCTTGACTGTGGCTCAACAATATTTCAACTGTTTTTTGTTTGTTCACCCTCCCCAGCCCCCCCACCCTGCCCCGGTTACTTGCAACATTTTCTCTTTTACTTTAGAGCTCTAGAATTGGCTATAATGATCCTGAAATTTTTGAAATTTTCATTATGGGATCTCTGATGATAAGTAGAGTCTTTCAATTTCTATTTTACTTTCTGGTTCTAGAATATCAGGGCAGTTTTCCTAAACAATTTCCTGAAATACAAATTTAGGTTCTTTCTTTGATCATGGCTTTGAGGCAGCTCAAAATTCTTAAATTCTCTCTACTGGATCTATTTTCCAGGTCAGTTGCTTTTCTTTTTTCTTTTCTCTCTCTTTTTTTTTTTATTAATGTTTATTGCCATTTTTAGCACAGTAACAAGAATCAGGCATTTATTTCCTCAATAAAATCCTATGTCTAAGGGCTATGTTAACAAATGATTTTTTTGACTTACTTTTTGAACTGGTGCTGAAGTTATTGAGCATTTATTGATGTAGTGGTATTGATGGCAAAGGCATGACCAAAAGGAGATGCCTTCCAGAGATAATCAGTTGCTTTTCTAATAGGATATATCATCCTTTCTTCTACTTTTTAATATCAATGATTTCTTTTATTGTTTCTTGATATCTAATGGAGTCATGAGCTTCCACTTGCCAAATTCTAATTTTAGGTATTACTTTCTTCAGTGAGCTTTTATACTTCCTTTTTATTTGGCCAATTTTACTTTTTAAGAAGTTGGAAATTTTGCATACCTTGTCCTATTTGTCCAATTGCTTTTTAAAGATCTTTCAGTTTTGTGTCTCTTTTATCATTTGCTCTATTCTGTTTCTGTAACTGTTATTTATTTCTTGTATCACTCTCATTTATTTTCCCAATTTTTCCTCTATCTCATTTGGTATTTTAAAAAATCCTTTTTGAATTTTTCATGAGTCCTTTTTGGACTTGAGACCAATCCATATTTTTCTTTGAGATTTTGCATATAGCCATTTTGACAATGTTTTTCTCATCTGAGTTTGTGTTTCCATCTTCCCTGTCACTATACTAACTTTATTAGATCAAGTGCTTTTTTAGTTGCTTGCTCATTTTTTCAGCCTGTGTCTTGACTTTTAACTTTATGTTAAAATTAGCCTCTGCTCCTCAGAGTAGAAAGGACACCATCCAAAGCTTCAAGTTTTTCGTTCTATTGTTTTCAGATTTATAAGTTTTCTTTCAATAGGATATGATTTAAGGAAAGGCATCATCACTACTCTTCAGGCCTGTACTCTGGATCTGTGAGTAACCACAAATATTTCCTACTGCTCTGGAATTGTGACCAGGGTCCCCACTCTCCTGTGGTGCTTTTTTTTCTCCTCAACTTGGGACTGCAATCCAGAACCAATGCAACAGAGTCCTGCCCTCCATGCCCCTAAAGGGTCCTCAATCTCCTGACCCCAGTTGCCTGACTCTCCCTAAAGCTTGCACCAGGCATGCCATGTCACCAAGTGTCTTGTGCAGGGGCCAAGAGCCTCTCTGCTACTCTGCTGGCACGTGGTAAGACCTTACTGCTACCCTCCTAATGTCCGGGTGCAGTATGCACTAGGCTGAATTCCTATCTTACCCCAATAAGACGGACTTTTCCTTTTGATTTTCTAATCTGTTTTGGTTTGGAATATTTATTGTTTCACCCTGTCTGTCCCTTTGTTGCTCTTGCAGAGCAGAGTTTGTTTTAAGGCATCATTTTAAAGTTGTTTGAAGTGAAATTTGGGGGGTTCAGGTGAGTCCCTGCCTTTACTCTACCATCCTCCTAGTCTTAATTTTTTAAAATCTTCAAGTGTTTTGATCTATCTTTTCAATGCAGGAAAAAAAAATTCACTCAAAATATAAAATGTTTCTTCCAACTATTTTGCTGTGAACTTTTTGGTTTGACCGTGAGTTCCAAAGTTTCCCTCTCTTCTGGAATTTCTGCAGTTAACAGCACAATCAGATTTTCTCTCGACATTCAGATTTCCTTCAAAATTCTTTATGTAAAGTCAAATTTGCTTATTTATAAGCAAGAATTATAAGTATGTATTACATCTTCATTTTTCTAATATCTAATCTTCTCAATGAAATTTAATTTTGAGTAACACTATTAACTTTAATCTTTATTTTCATGTCTCACAAATAGGAGACAAATTAATTAGAAAAAGAAAAAAAAAAGGACACTAATACTTTTTTTTTTTTTTTTTTGGTGGAGTTGTGAGCTGATCCAACCATTCTGGAGAGCAATTTGCAACTATGCCCAAAGGACAATCAAACTGTGCATACACATTGATCCAGCAGTGTTTCTACTGGGCCTATATCCCAAAGAGATCATAAAAAAAGGAAAGGACTCATATGTGCAAAAAAGTTTGTAGCAGCTCTTTTTCTGGTGGTAAAGAACCAGAAACTAAGTGGATTCCCATCACTCGGAGAATGGCTGAGTAAGTATGGTATATGAATGTTACGGGACATTATTGTTCTATGACTCTTTTCAACACTGAGATGATTCAGGCCAGTTCCAATGATCTTGTCATGTAGAGAGCCACCTATACACCCAGAGAAAGAACTGTGGGGACTGAGTGTGGATTACAACATAGCATTTTTTCTTTTTGTTGTTGTTTGCTTTTTGTTTTCTTTCTCAATTTTTTTCTCTTTTGATCTGATTTTTCTTGTGCAGCATGTATGTATGCAGGAAATATGTTTAGAAGAATTGTACATGTTTAACACATATTGGATTACTTGCTAGTCTTGAGGAGGGGGTAAGAGGAAGGGAGAGAGAAAAAAAATTTTGAACACAAGGTTCCAACAATGGTCAATGTTGAAAACTATCTATGAATATGTTTTGAAAATAAAAAGCTTTGGGGCAGCTAGTTGGCCCAGTGAATAAAGCAACAGGCCTAAAGTCAGGAGGACCCAAGTTCAAATTTGATCTCAGACACTTAATACATCCTAACTGTGTGACCCTGGGCAAGTCACTTAACTCTAACTGCCTCAGAGGGAGAAAAAAAAAACAACAAAAACAAAAAACTTTAAAGAAAAAAGAATTACTTATCTGTTGATTGATTTTGAAATAAGACTGTGGAAACAAGCAAGATAATCATTAAATATTCTCAGAGATCCACATGGGGTCTAGGCCAACTGTTTTCCAGTAACCTTTGGATATCATAAGTACATATCAATCAACCAATTTGATCAATCTTTTTGGTCTCAGGACTTCTTTGAACTATTAAAAACATTGAGAATCTCAAAGAGCTTTTGTTTTTTATGGGGATTATATCTATTGATAATTACTGTGTTAAAAATTAAAACTGATAAATAAATAAGCCTACCGTTACGTTTACAAAATTTTTAAGAAAAGGACAGAAACAGATTGGCTAAAATGACAGGAAATGATGATAAATGTTGGAGGGGATGTGGGAAAACTGAGACACTGATACATTGTTGGTGGAACTGTGAACGGATCCAA
>JAJPUD010004266.1:171114-181783 GCA_023553655.1 Myrmecobius fasciatus
TATCCCAAAGAGATCTTAGAGGAGGGAAAGGGACCCACATGTGCAAGAATGTTTGTGGCAGCTCTTTTTGTAGTGGCTAGAAACTGGAAACTGAATGGATGCCCATCAATCAGAGAATGGCTGAATAAATTATGGTATATGAATGTTATGGAATATTATTGTTCTGTAAGAAACAACCAGCAGGATGATTTCAGAGAGGATTGGAGAGACTTGCATGAACTGATGCTGAGTGAAATCAGCAGAACCAGGAGAACATTATACACAGCAACAAGACTATATAATGATCAATTCTGATGGACATGGTTCTCTTCAACAATGATGTGATTCAAACCAGTTCCTATTGTTCAGCGATGAAGATAATCATATACATCCAGAGAGGGGTCTGAGGGAACTGAGTGTGGACCACAACATAGCATTTTAATGCTTTCTGTGAATATTTCCATGCATTTTTTTTTCCTTCTTGGGTTGTTTTTTTTCTTTTCTTTCTAGATCTGATGTTTCTTGTGCAGTAAGATAACTGTATAGATAGGTATATATATATATATTGGATTTGTCATATAATTTATCATATTTAGCATGTATTAGCTTACCTGTCATCTAGGGGTGGGGAGTGGGGGGAAGGAGGGGAAAAGCTTGGAACAAAAAAAAAATAAAGCTTTTGCAAAGGTCAATGTAGAAAAATCACTCATATGTTTTGTAAATAAAAAGCTTTTAATTAAAAAAAAAAAAACCCATGGCTAAGAGTCCCATGAAATGATGTGTTGCAACTGCATTTGGGAACATGATGAAATCAAATCTCCTACTTGATCTGCTTCTCCAAAAGAACCTATGGCATTAATACACAGTAGGTGGAGCTCTGAACTGATCCAATTTTTCTGGAATGCACTGTGGCATTAGGAATACCCTTTGATTCAGAAATCCCACTTCTAAGCCCAAAGTCCAACAAGCTTGAAAGACCAGAAAAGTCTGGTATATACAACTTAATACCTGAAGTAGCACTTTTGTGGCAACAAAATTACAGAAACAATGCAGGTGACCATCTATTAAGGAAGAGATATACAAATTGTTGTACATGAATATAATGTAATACTTTGCCATAAGAAAAAATGAATATAAAAAATTCAGATGAGCAGAGAAAGACATATGAACTGGTACAAGAATAAGCAGTACCAAGAAAAAAAAAATTCATGATCAACAACAACATAAGCAAAAGAAGATAATGTTAAAATAAAAATTCTGCAACTATGATAACCAAACTTAGCCATGGAGAAGAATTTGAAAGCTGTTCTCCAATTCTCTTTTTAGAGATGGGAAGACCTACAACCATAGTTGTACATCACATATACTTGTCAAATATGTTTGATGTATTGGTTGGCTGATTTAGTTTTTTCCCCTGTTACAAAGACTGGGTTGCTGGTCAGAGAAGAGGGTAGGCATAAATTTAAAATGGTGGTAACAAAAACAAAAGATAAACATAAAAACAATATTTTAGGAAAAACATCAAAGAGAACCTCAGAACAATCCTTCCATTTACCTGGAACTTCCTTACGCCTTCTTATTTCCTTTTATACCAAGAAAATCAACATTGGTATAGCCTTGTTCCTTCAGTAATGAATAAATCACCTTCTATGCCAATGTGTAAGCATTTTATATTTAGCATTTCAACAGATATAGTAATGTTCACAAATAGTCTAAAAAACATTGCTCTTACTATTCTCCTCTTCATTTGTTGTTATTCTGGCAACAATTAATGCAGAAGAAGGGGGGTCATTTCCTAAATTGTTTTGTTTAATGTATTACTAAGGCCAAAGAATTCAGAATCTCACAGCCAAGTGAATGGGGATGAGACTTGATAATTAGCCTAGCTGGATGTTCATGCTGACATGGGATTATAAGATCATATATTTGGAGATGAAAAATATCTTGGAGGCCATTAGTTCAACTTTTTCATCTTACAGAGGAAGAACCTCAGCTCCCAAGAAATTAAATGGCTTGCTTAACACAAATAGATAAATAAAAAAGTTACAATAAGCAAATGAAACAATATGAAAACATCAACAAAGGAATTTACCTCTGTCTGTAAGATAGCAGCTCTCTGCTCCTTTGCAGTCAATGATTCCTTTAGCACTTCAATGTGTTGCTTACTGTCTGAAAACTGATTTGTAAGTGTTTCTAGCTTTGTCTGTAAGGCTAAGAGTTCTGTGTCCTTTCGAGACAGTTCCTGTTTCACCTGACCAATCTGGAGAAGAAAATGAAATTCATTGAGGAAGAAAGGGAAAAGATAATCATTTCCAATCAGAATATTTTACAAATCACAAGATAGAAATTTAAATGTAATTTTTTTTAATAATCTGCACTATCAATGCAAATAAAAATATGTCCTGCAAAATTATTCTATAAACCAAAATAACTTTAGTTTACATAAATATTATACTTTACAAATCACTTTCTTCACCAAAATACCTATGTGGATAGAGTGAGCATTATCACCCCCTTTTGAAAATGATGAATATGAATACGGACAAATTAAAACTCATAGAGCCCAGAGCCAAACAGCTAATAAACAATAAAAACAGAGGTTAGATCAGATCAGATATTCTCTGTCCAAGCCCAATTGCTCCTTCTGTAATGCCACCTTTAATTCTTCTTTTGAAACCCATTAAAAGATTAGAAAAAAATAGCCAATTAAGTCTGAGTTTTCTTATCTGTCTATTTGCCCAGAAAATGAATATAAAAGCAATAAAAAAAGCAAGTGGAACTAAATATAAGATATGAGAGGTTATCAAGAGACATCACACCACCACCTTTCTCTTTCACAAATGAGAGTAGCATGGCCAGACATTCAAATTTCACAAAATGTGAAACAAAGGCTTATAAAAGATGCAACAAAGAGGGAAATCAAGCAGCTCTTTCATTCCCAAGTGCTGATACTTCAAATTATTTTTCACATTTACATTTAATTTTTGTTTTACTTTTTAAATTTACTTTTAAATATGGCTAATTTAAACTGAAAGTATTAAAAAAATTTAAGTACCACTAATTTTTTTTTTAAATTGGGTAGCTCTTTTATAAAAAAAAGAAAGATTATAATTAAGTAAAAAGCATGGTTGTCAATAATTCATATTTACAATTTAAGATTTATGTCTCCTGTAGGATAAAATTAAACCAAACCAAAAGAATATATCTTATTCTCCTCTGAATTTTCATTATTAAATTAAGCAATTACCTCATCTCTCCAATCCCATCTGTTTGCATACTTAAAACATAAAACCAAACAGAAATCATATGTGCTTATTACCCTCTCCTTTGCATGAAAAGTCCAAAAAAAAAAAAAAAAAGTTAATATTATTTTTAAGTGCATTTTTATTTCATTCACAACTTGATTTTTGGTAAAGGGAATGAAATAAAAATTAAAGAAAGTTCTGGGAATGTTTTATTCTTAATTACCTCTCTTCAGTAGAAAGTATGTTGTTGTTATTTTATTTATTTATTTATTTTTGCTGAGGCAATTAAGGTTAAGTGACTTGCCCAGAGTCACACAGCTAAAATAAAAAATAATAAAACCACTCAAGCCTATTCTGCTCATTTACTAGTATTTGAAGAGGTCTTAGGATAGGTAGGAAAGGATTTATCAAAAAATGATATGCAATTACAGAGATTATTTACTAATAAGTAAGCTAGGAAGTGTTAAGTGTCCGAGGCCACATTTGAACTCAGGCTTTCCTGACTTTAGGGCTGGTGCTCTATCCACTGTGCCACCAAGCTGCCCCAGAAAGTATGTCTTAAGTGCATTTTATTTCTATAAAGATCAGTAACTAGTCACAATATAGAGTTGATAGTATCAAGGAAAGACAACTGAGAATAGTTTTTATGCCTAGGTTTGTTGCTCTAGATTTTTTTATGAATCACTTCTACCTATTCAGAGAGAAAGAGACAGAGATACTGTGACAGAAGTGGACTCAAAAGAACCATAATCAGTTTGGTGTCATCTGAATGATTACATACATTTTAAATATCATTAATGGTCCTTTTTAAAATAGGAGAAAAAAGAAAGCAAAAGGAAAAATAACTATCACAAAAAAAAAGTTTTTTATTGTCTCTCTTCAAGACAATATAGGATTTTCTTATACATCTGGTTAAGTCTGAAAATTAGGTTTCTAAGCCCTGCAATTCTTTATTTGGTAATTTGTTACACAAATAAACAAACAAACAAAAAAAGATTCATATCCTATCTGTTCAAGTTTCTTCTCCCTAACAATTTTAACTTAAATAGACAATCTGAAATAACAGTTTTTGTGATTAGAATCACGGTCTATTTGAAAAAAGCAAATTGTCCTTCATTTACTATTGTAATTCCAGGCAACCTGATTGAGCTTTTTAATCTCTTGCTCTATAAGGAAAATAATGCCAGTTAACTAAAATCTAATGGGAGTTTTGTTAACTAATGACCACAAAGCAAGGAAAATATTTTGCTTGATAATTTTAAATGTCTATCATCTTTATCATGTGGTAGACCGAAATTTCGAAAGCATGAGATATCCATGCTTTTGCATCGAAGACAAGGGAAATCCTAATTGTTCAATACTGTTTATATAGAGGAAAATTTCAGAAAAAAGGAGATTCATAATAATACCCTTAAAAGAATTTCACAAAAAAGCAACATCAAATCACCAAATCACTTAAGGCTCCCTAAGCATATTTTCAGCTGGTTGAAACAGACACTGGTTAAAAAGCAGAGGAGGCTGGTTAGTGCTATTATTTGGCACAGCTGCTGGCCACAAGAGAAATGAAGCATGAGCCACCCAGAAAGCCAAGAGCTAGCAGAGTCCCACTTTAGGAAGGGGTCACTGCACACACAGAGATAAATCTTACGGCAAAGACCTCAGCCTGGAGACCAGCCACTCTCTTTTTCAGCTCTTCCCCTTGAGTCTCTTTCGCATTTAGCTCCTCCTTCAGTTGCTCTACCTGTCACGACATTGTTATTTTTTTTTTCACTTCTCAATCAGTTTATATATCTTCTAATTATCTGTTTCAAGGCCAGAGCAGGAATTGAAATTAAGAAAAGTTATAAAGAAAAATTTTTATTAAAAATTAAAATATAATAAAACCACTCAAGCCTATTCTGCTCATTTACTAGTATTTGAAGGGGTCTTAGGATAGGTAGGAAAGGATTTATCAAAAAATGATATGCAATTACAGTGATTATTCACCAATAAGTAAATAACTGCAGCTAGCTTTCCTTCCAAATAAGGTCATAAAAACAAAACTACTAAAAAACTGGAAATGTGAAAGTTTAAATTCAAAAATTTACAAGTGATTGAACACAAATTTATAAGCAATATAAAATGAGGGAGGGTATGGTATAAGCCTTTATTACCTACTGTGTAACAGACACTGTATTAAGCACTTTTATAAATATTAACTTATTTGATATATAAGGTAACATAAATCATTATTATATATTTATAAGCTAGTTTTGGGTGACATAGTTAAGCTAGGGGCAACAAGAAGAGCCAAGAGAATACAAATGTCACAAGGGAAAAAAATTTGTTATAGGAAAAAAAATAAATACAGGGAGATAAGGGTGAGTAATAAGGAATAGGATATTCGTTAAAATAAAGATTTGGAAAAACAACTGAACTATGACACTCACCAGAAAGATTCCTTGGATTTATATTTTATGAAAAAATAGAAATGGGGAACTATTATAATGGAATAATCAGCCTCTACAAAGAAAAACTCTGCTTTCCAATTGCTTTGTGTCATTAATTCATTCCCAAATATTTCAAATTCCAACTAGCTTGTTATTCTAATTAAATTTCTAGTATTTAGATTAATCAAAGTGGAATGTTTGGGGACCCTAAGGCAAGAATAACCATGCCTGCATTGACTGAAAACTGGTATGACTTGTTAAAACTATTTTGCTATGTAATACTCCAGTAACTAGATAGAATGGAGATAAATTCCCATTAAATGAAACTTCCTCAAGAGGATGTAGTTTTACTTAGAAAAATTACTCCAGTTTATTGAGCATTGTAATAATTAACAAGAAATGTAAAACATTACATGGTCTTATATACTAAGGAAAGCACAGGTATTCCCAAGTCAATCCAAATCTACTGAAAAAATGAGAAATGCTGAATTTTTTAAAATGTACACTAAGCCACATGAGGGCAAATTTATTTGAAAACATATTAATACATCACAATGATTAATAATTGTATCCATTCAGCAATTCTGTCCTCAATACTGAGTTTCAGAGCCTGAAATTATATTTATATTTTTCTTAAACAATATAAAAGTAGGGTACAAAACTACTCTCTTTGATCAGTAGGGAAGACATCTTATGTTCTTCCTAATGCAGTAAATTGTTTAGGGAGATTGAAAGTGACATCCCACTACCTTGTTTTTCATAAATTTGGAATGGCTGCGATATACTTCCATTTGTTTCATTTCTTCCTCCCGTTCTTCTGTGCTCAAAGCTCCATTGGATTTCAGCATCTGGATTTCTTCCTCCAAATCTCGGAGCCCACGTTCCATGGAGGATATTTTTGAGTCCTGACAAACACAGAACAGTCATGTGGTTAAAATAAGTCAAATAGGAATCCCTTAAGTAGATTAAAAAGCAGAATTCATTCAATTATATTTGAATACAACAAAGATATTAATTACTAATCTGTGAAGATCTCCATGCTAGATGCTACGGAAGAAACAAGGAGTGAATGACGAATAGGGTGGTAATAAATGAAATTTACATAGAAATTTAAGATTCATAAAGCTATTCATAAATGGCTTTAATATATGTCATTTGAATCTTATAATAACCCTGTGAGTTAAGTACTATAGGTATTACTTAATTACTATCTTCATTTTACAGAGGGAACCATTACAAGTCAGAAAGTTTAAGTAATTCGAGCATATTCATACAATTAGTGTCATAGATGGGACTTAAACCCAGGTTTCTTGTCAATAACCAGAGTTTGTTTCACTGCATCATGTTGTCTCAAAAAAAAAAAAAAAAAAAAAAAAATTCCAGGCAAAGAGAAAAATCTGTGAAAAGATATAGAAACAAGAGATGGTGTGCCAAATATAAGAAACATTCAAAAGATTATTTTGCCTCCAAAGACTATAGTGTATAAAGAAAAATAAAGTGAAATAAAATAATAAAGGCTGGTACCAGGTTATAAAGAGCTGTAAATGCCAAACACAGGAGTTTGTATTTGCTTTTAGAGGTAAAAAGAGAGCTACTAGAGTTTGCTGACTAGGGGAATGACATGGTGGCTTAAGAAAGTGAGTTGGTCACTTTAAGAAAATCACTTTAGTGAGTGGATTGGAGTCAACAAAATCACCAAAGAGATACTTTGCAATAAAATAAAATTTACTTGGAAAAATAAAAAGTGAAGAGTATCCAGGAATAAGAGCTTAAAAAAAAAGTTACAAATAATAGAGATTGACACATTTTACAATTTAACACAAAGATTTGGGTTAGTTTTTTTGGGAATGTTTTCATTTTCTTGTTCTCCCTTCTCACCTCTGTATTAGTTCATATGTCTTACTATGTTTCATTAAAATGTCCCAGGATTCATTCATTCATTCTTTCTTTCTTTCTTTTTTTTTTTTTTTTTTGCTGAGGCAATTGGAGTTAAGTGACTTGCCCAGGGTCACACAGCTAGGACGTGTTAAGTGTCTGAGGCCAGATTTGAACTCAGGTCCTCCTGACTTCAGGGCTGGTGCTCTATCCACTGCATCACCTAGCTACCCCAGATTCATTATTTCTTACTGCGTAAAATTATACTCATATTCTACAATTTCAGAATAAAAGAAATAAAGCTTAGAACATCTGAGGATAAAAGGGACTTTGTTGCAAATACAACTAAATTATCAAAAAGAACAGCAAAAGGAAGAGTGTAAAGTGGTAAACAAAGTTGAAGTGGAAACTAAAGAGGAGATGGGATAATTAGAATAGAGAGATAAGGACTGTCTAACACAGAGACAAGGGACAGAGACTGGTTCTGTAATTTCATTTGCATTATAAATTCCCAGGTAAGGAATCTCCTACAAAGCAAAAGCTATCTTCTCTGAAACTGGGTTTTTAAAGAGCTTTCTGGGGCAACTTGGAGATTAAGTGATATGATCAAAGACAGGTCTTGAGTCCAGGTCTTCCTGGTTCAGAGGCCAGTTTTCTATCCACTATGTTGCCTTGCATTTAACAAACAATAGCTATTTAATAAATGCAACTTTAATTAAGCTGAATCACTCCTCCAAAAAGGGTGATCAAATTAGATTTTTCACAATGTAAGTATCTTGACTTTCATTTACAAGAAAGCCTTTCCCTTATCTCTTGCTTAGTCAGTCAGGAAGCACTTATTAAACAATGACATACATGTGCACACAGAACACTGGGACTCAATCTGAAAAATCTGAGTTGAAATCCAGTCTCAGACACTAGTTTAGCGACCCTGGGCAAGACACTGCCTCAGTTTCTTCATCCGTCAAATGGGTAACAATATCTTCCTTCCATGTTTGTTGTGAGGATAAGATGAAAATATCTGCACACAACTTAAAGGACAATATATATATATGTTTAAGTATTAAGGCCCAAGGTTGTAACATGATGTTAAAAAAAAAATTCTGAATCAGTGCATTTACCTCCCTATATCTAAAGAAACATAATAGCAAACTCCCAAAATCATTCCAATTAAAATTAAGCTTCAATCTTTGCTGAAAAATACTATGCATTGACCATGATGTAATTACAATATACTGCTCACTAAGGTTCTCCCTCTGTATTTAAAACTGTTGGGTGAAGAGACAGCTTCTGGTTCTTGTAGCAAACTATTTTAAATAAAGCTCTCATCATTAACACTCCCTAGAAATTTCCTTTTAAGTCACTATTAATTAACTTCTCAGAACATATATCATTATCGCTCAAAATCTAAATCTTGGTATATAAATTGCTTCAGACTAAATGAATATAAATATGAATCCTACTGTGGTGTTGGCATGGTTAGTGCCAACAATGATAAGGACCAACACGATGAAGAGACAATTTCTCAAACACCACTAATTCTCAACCCCCAGAGACTCCAAAAAGAATTGTTATGTCTAATAGGAATTAAAGCTGAATATATAATAGAAAGAAAAGGAGAGACAAAATAAAATCCCTATGAATTAACACTAAAGAGTGTCAATCCTTAAAGCAGCAAACCCACCACTCTTTCCCAAATCAGCCTCCAATCCTCACGGCAAGAATGCACAAACTGACCAGCCTACTTGTCCTTGGGCTCACATTCTGATGCCCTCCTGCTATAGAGATATTTCTAGTATACTCCACAATGTGCCCATACCCCCAGCCCAAAACAAGAGACAGACAGTCACTTAGGGGATGAAAAGGTAAGAAAGGAGGTATGCTGCATTCTGCCTGGGATAAACCCTTAAGTTAAGGATACCCCAATTTGGAAAGTATATCGAGTGGAACACTGAAAAAAGTAGTCACAACTAAATGCAGACTGAAGCAAACAAAAAAATAATCATTTATATACAACATTGCTAAGGCAGCTTAAAGACTTAAAAATTCTGATTGATACAGTGCTCAATCACATTTCTACAAGACCAGTGGTAAAGCATGCTAGCTAACTTCTTGAGAGAAAAATGATGAACTTGGGATGCAAAATAAGATGGTTTTGGTCATTGTGGGAATTAATAACTTGACTATACATACTTCTTAAAAGAATTTTGTTTTTCTTATTTTTCCAATAGGGTAGGTGAGAAATAAAATACCTTTGTTAATTGTAAAAAATTGATTTTTTTTTTTTAAAGCAGCAGCCATTTCAAAGAAAGCATGGAGGAGAGCCAAGAAAGGAAGAACAAGTGGACCAGAGTGAATGATTAAACTAGCTAAAAGGAAATGGGATTAAAACCCAGCGAGAGGTTCTATGTTTTTAGTGGTTGAATAGTATTGTGTTACTTAGGACAGGGACAAAAGCATAAAAATACCCAATCCCCCAAAATACAAAGGCTGAGGCAACTCTACAGCCTACTCCTAAAAGTACTACCACAAGCAAAAGAAAGTGTCAGAAAGTGAGTGAGAAGGAGTAATAATTTTTAAAAAAAGCTGAAACATAGAATATCTGGAGAAGAAAATTCAATAAAAATCTGGAGCATGAGAAAATATATCAACAGAGAAGATCCTAAAATTAAAATACATAACTCCCTTAACAAGTATTATATAATAAAGGAAAGTGAAAAAAGATCCTAAGGAATCTTAGCAGAGCATAGAATAAGATATTCCAGAATGATTCAAAAGAAATATGAAAATCAAAAAAGAAGAAATGAAGAATGTGGTTAAGCTATTTTATAGTTCTTAAGGCAGAGTTTAAAAACTCAATTTACACATTAAGAAAAAACTGAATCCACAATTGAGTTTCTCTAAAGAAAGGGAAGATAGATTAACATATTTCTAACATTAAAAGATTGACTTCAGGGAAACAAAAATCAACAATGTTAAAGGAGCACATTATCTCAATAAAAGCCAAAGCTACACACTTAAAAACAAGATATGCAAAGAAAGCTTAATTATTCCACTACAGGAACTATGACAAGTGAAAAAAAAAAAAAAATTAAAAACACACCTCGAAGCATGACACAATGAGAAAGGAAAAAAAAAAAA
>JAJPUD010004266.1:181883-204678 GCA_023553655.1 Myrmecobius fasciatus
AAAAAAAAAAAAAAAAACTCTGCGTATTCTAAACTCCAAAACAAGAAAAGTTAAATATCACAATAATATTGACAACAAATCTGGCAAACACATAGGAAAAATGAAAATTAATAATAAAACTATAAATTTTAAAATGATTAATGTTATAAGGATTTTCTTTTTAGGAAAAGCAATATTGAATTAAGAAGTTTGGGTGTTTTTTTTGGGGGGGGGGGCCTGAGGCTATTGGGGTTGTGATTTGCCCAGGGTCATACAGCTAGGAAGTGTTAAATCTCTGAGGCCAAATTTGAACTCAGGTCCTCCTGACTTCAGGGCTGGTACTCTAATCCATTGCGCCATCTAGCTGCCCCTTATTTTTGTTGTTTTTTTAAAGGAAACAGAAAAAATATTAGCAGAATTTTTTAAAATAGTAGTCAAAGTGGACAATGGAACTGAAAAACTAGGGACCCATCTAAACCTACAAGTGTCCTACAAATAAATCGAAGTATTTTTTCGAATCAAACTGCAGAGCAGGTAGGTATATAAATGAGAAGAGGTGAGGTAGAGAAATGAGGGAAATGAGTGATGAACAAAAAGATAATGACTCCTGCAGTCTCTCAGACAGGAGAGGTTTGGAACTGGGTGGCTGAAAAGGAAGGGTGGGATGGGAGGCACAGGGAGGGGAGAAAGGCAGAATCCTAGCTCTCTAACTCCCAAAAGGAAAAGTGGCACTAATACAAAGTCCCAATTTAGAAGGTAAGGATATAAGGATGATTAAAGAAGAAAGGAGGAGTAGTGGAAATAGAAACTTTCCAATTACTCTACTTTTCTGCCTTTGCTCCTAGGAGAGGCCAGTGGGAGTTGGTGAATTTCCCTGGTTTCTGGATTTACACTAGGAAAGCAGCAAAATCTAGCAATGATCTTATAAGAGGCATGTGAGTGAAGACATATTTCCCTTGACTCAGACTCCCCCTTTCCCCAGGCCCTTAATTCCTCACCTAAGAAAGAATAAGGAAGCTTTAATTTCCTCCTTGCATGGCTCTCCAAATATTGGGTCAGTGACTCAGGCAATGTCTGGCTACTCAACCCCTTCATGGGAGCTTAATATGTTCTGGGGGAAACAACAGAAGCCTGGAGGCTCTCCTGATCTTAACCTTCTCTGATCTTGCCCTGAGAAAGCAAGAGCTGATGGTCAGACTGTGCTTTTCTCATGGCTTGCCCCAAGAAAGCAAAGGGTACTTATGTTGATCATACTCTGAACATTAAGGATACCACAGGAACAGAGAGCACAATGAGCAGAAAACCCATAGAAAAGGTTCCATATCACCACCTGATAATTCTAATCCCTAAGCCCCTATCTCCTCCCCCACCCCACTATGTTCATTTTCTGAGACTAACTATCCTGAGACACTCCAGCTTTATGGAACCCAAGGAACCTAAGATTCAATATCTGTACAATGAAAGGGTTGCATTCTAATAATCAATTATTTAGTACCTCCAACCTCTAGAGGAGGTGAAAAAGTTAAAGCTGAGGCCAACAAAAACATTTTTTGAAGATTTTTTTTTTAAAGAAACCTATATTCAATTCTACTCCCGTATGACTTCTCAGCAAACCTCCTAATTCTAGGCTCCATTAATTAGGCATCTGAGATGTTTCTACATAAGGCTGGACTAAAATAAACATATCATTGATTAGGAAATTTATTCCTCATGGATAGCACTAATTAATCAATTAAAACAATTTTTCAAATCAAAAGATAGTATTCAACTATTTAATGAAAAAAACTGATATGTCAACTATAAACAATTTTCCCCAAATCAAAGAATATGTATTGAGAGGGTTAACAGGAACTGTGCTAAGCTTTAACTGGTTTTTTTGTTTTGTTTTGTTTTGTTTTTTAAACAAAGGTTGAAGGTTACATATACTTGACATGAAGCTGTAAAATTAACACTGGATTTGGAGTCAGGTGACATATGTTCAAATTCCAGATTTTTAGGAGAGAGGCAAATAATTTAAATTCTCCATGCTTCAAATTTCTCTTCTTTAAATTACACGGTTGGAGTAGATGATTTTATCATTTTTTCTATCATGGAACATATATAGAATCCCATGAATCAGCTTGGGATACAAGATAAATACATGAATATTCTAATCCATTCATTTAAATCAAAAGATACTGTATAAAAAGTACTTTGTAAATATTGGTTATTATTAACATAGTTAAGTGCTTATGCAACATTTTTAACCTAATTTAATTACTACCTATATCTGAAAATAACAAAACTGCATTTAAAAATATTTTATAATTCAACATTTTTTAACCAAATGTTAATAATTTTCCCCTTCATTAGTAAATTTATAAGATTTTTACTTTTTATTAGTTCTAAAAAGACAACTAGTGTTCTCTATCAACTGAAAATCTCACCTTCATTTCAATAACAGTTTGCAGAGCTTTTGTTTTAGCAGAATCAGGAGCATTCTCAAACCTCCGATGCATTTCCTAAATAAGAGAAAATACCATATGTAAGCCCAAGTGAAATTTGCAACATCACCCATTTCACAAAAAATAATTAGAATTTTTCTTTAGGGAAGAAAAGTGATTATACATGATTCATCTCTCTAGTTAACTTTTAAACTCTAACTTTCTACATGCATTTTTAATCCTTGCTGCTCCAACTATCTTATTTATTCAAGCACAGAGAGCTCATGTCTCTAAGAAGCAGCTTGTCAAAAATTGTATGACTTCCCCACATTTGTTTCTCATAAACTTGATTTTGCAAAAAAATAAAAAAATAAAATAACAACAGTAATATAAGCAAAAGAAAAAGGTGTTCTGTGAGAAATACTTCCCTTTTTTGTTAAGGAGAAATAATGCAACAATCACATTTACATTTTGCAACAACTGTGAAAGAATTCATGTTGATATCCCACTCAATAGCATCCATACTCCAAAAAAATTCTAATTTTATATAAATAAACTATCTGCTTATGTATAGAATCAATAGAAAAATGAGACTCACCAATAAATGTCTTGGGTAGATTAATTTTTGGAAAAAGGTAGAAATACCTATATTTTATTTCTATACAATGTAAAAAGCATCACCTATCATATTACAAGTATGCTTTAGATAATGGCTAAAACTCACATTAAAATGAGGACCTCAGAGATAAAGCAGGGCTCTTGACATTTTTTCTGCTATCAGGCAGAGATATGAAATTTACATATAATCATATATTGCAATTGTTATAGGGATATATAAAAACAAAAAAAATAAGATTTATTTTTTGGATACAGTAATTGAGATCAAGTGATTTAGCATGATTTATAAGGCTGGGTGCTAAAATATAGTTTATTCTCCCCCCCTCCCCCGCAATTGGGGTTAAGTGACTTGCCCAGAGTCACAAAGCTAGGGAATGTTAAGTGTTTGAGACCAGATTTGAACTCAGGTCCTCCTGACTTCAGGGCTGGTGCTCTATCCACTGTGCCACCTAGCTGCCCCTAAAATATAGTTTATAAAATATTTTCTTCAAAATAGGGTACAAGGAGACAGAACTCCAAATCTAAACATCAATATATTATGTAAAGTTGTCACCTGAGGGAAATGACTTATTAATAACCAATGAGTTGGAGAGGTCCAGAATTCTCCTTCCCCTCCCTAAAGTCTCCATTTCAAGGCTTAACCTCTAAAGGTTGTGTGGTTTGGATGGGGATAAATTCTTTGATTAGCTTGCCCAAGGCTGGATATTCTAGAAGTAAGGTACTCTACATTCCCCTAGCACCTCATTAGAATAGGTTTACTTCAGACTACAATAGGTTCAGAATGGATTGCCATGTTCCGGAATACCCACTCTTCCAAGGATATATAAATTGTGAGTCCATCACCACAATTCATCTTTGGTATTAAAGAATGCCACTGACCCATTTTAATGTTATTATGCTAACATTATTAATAAAATAATTAACTACTTAGAAACTATGTCTCTCAACTATGAGGTACTAGGAAACAAAGAAAAGAAGAGCAAACAAATGTCCAAGAGAGATTTTCTGAAGGACATTTGCAAATTAAGACTGCTAACAGATAAGTCTTATCAACATCTTAATTTCAAAAAATTCCTCATAATACACTCATTATATCACAAGAATCACATAATCAAGAGTTGGTTTCCAATTCCTCTTAGAATGAGAAAGTTAGAGGAAAGAACTCTGGGTAGATGGCAGAATAGGTCAGAAAATTCCAAATTCTCCAGATTTCCCCCACAAGCAAGACAAAATTCCAACACAGGAAACATAGAATGGTTACAAACAAACAAGAGTTGGAGTAAAAGAATAGTACTCCAGAAGCAATCAGAGAAGATCTAGGGGAAGGGGGGTGGGGGTGGGCGGAATTTATCAGGACAAAGGTTTGGGCCTCGTGAAATATAAACAGCCCCAGGGTAGTTCCACTGAAACAAACAAACAAAAAAAATTGGACATTATAAGGAATTACCACACTTTCAGTATTTTGTTGCCAAAAAACAAACAAATCCACCCCTGAACTTAATAAAAAATTTGACATAAGATCCAAGAGAAATATAAGGTAAACATCAAAGATTAATTTGAAGGGATTCAATAAGGACAAACTCTTTTATATGTGTAAATGTAAATCACATGTCTAAGACTGTCATTAGCAATTGGGTAATTCGAAAGACTGGTGTAGAACTGCGAATTATGTGATTCTAAAAAGCAAAACCAGGTAGGAAAAATAAGAAGAGTAACATGTTTTTGATTTTTTTTTTAAAAGAGTAATTATGGTATATGAGCGAGGTATGAGAGCAAGAAGTGAGACAAGAATTAGATGGGGGAAGAGGACTGACAGTTCTGGAATCCTACTCACATTAGGAATGGATTAAAGAGGGAACAATACATATATCTCTAGAAAGGTATAAAAATCTTCTACATTTATTAAGAAATAAGAGGAGGAATTAGGATAACAGGTGGGAGTATAGAAGGGAGTATGGACTAATGGTAATGGGATAAAGAGGGAAGGGAAAGGAGGGGATAAGGAGGTAGGCTAAGTAATATTTATACAGTAAAATATAGTTTATTTTTAAGGTAGCAGAAAAAAGGAAAATAGTAAAGTCAACAGGGATAGGAAATAAACACTCAAACATCAAAATGATCAGGAATAGAATTTATCAGAAAAAAAAGAGCAGGAATAATAATCATTTATCTCAGACAAAGTTAAGGCTAGAATACATTTAATCAAAAGAGAAAAAATGGGGAAACTACACTGTCAGTTATATTAATATTATTTTTTAGTCTTTTTAAATCAACTAGATAGAATAAAGTTGGAATATTGCTGTGATGTAGGAAATGATGAGTTTGAAAACTCAGAAGGATGATGTTATCCACCTTCAGAGAGAGGACAAACAAGCACAATACAGTTCTACATATACGTTATGTAAATATATTTATGCATATACATGATTATAGATGTCTATGTCTATGTCTAAGTATATATGTGTGTAAGTCTAGGTACAAACTAGTTGGTAGCCTCTGAGTAGAGAAAGGATCAAAAAAAACAATGTCTTAGAGAGAGAAATGACTAGGTATATGGGGTAAGAAAGGGTGGAGAGTCAAGGATAACACCAGCATTAAGAATCTGGGGGAACAGAAGAATGATGTTAGCTTTGAGAGGAAAAAAAAAGAAATTTCTAATGACTTGGGGGAATAAAGACAAATTTGGTTTTAAACATATCAAAATGATCCAGTTTGTAATGTTCAATAAGCGAATGGTGGTGCAGGAATGTTAAGTCAAGGAGAGCAATATATGTGTATGTAAGAGGGTATGTGTGTGAATCATCAATTGTGAAAGCTAATGATGTCACCCAAAGAGAGAATGTAAAAAGAGAAATGGGGCCAAGACAGAGTCATGGGGAAAACCCAGAGGTAACATGTATGGTCTGGAAGACAAGCCAGTAAAGTAGGGTGACAAGGAGTGATTGGATAGGTGGAAGGAGAACCAGGAGCAAGTCGGGTCATAAAAGCCCAGAGCCTATCCAGGAAGAGAAGATGGTAAACACTATCAAATGAAGCAGATAAGTTAAAAAGGAGAAGGACTACAAAAAAAAATTTTAGCAGTGAAAAGAACACCAGCAACTTTGAAAGAATAATTTCATTTGAGTTATGAGGTCAGAAGTCAGACTGCAATAGGACTAGGGAATAAATATGAAGAAAGGAAGAGAAGGCAAGGAGTATAGATGGCTTTTTCTAGGAATTTAAATGAAAAAGGGAAACAGGATAACTTGAGGGGGGTGGCATGGTACAAGGAAGGGTTTCTTGTTTTTGTTTTAAAAAGGATAAAGGAGATGAGCATATTTGAAGGCAATAGGGAAATAATCAGTAGATAAAAAGACGCTTAAGACTAGAAAGAGTTGGGGTAACTGAGGAAGTAATGTGCTAGAAAAGGAAAGAGAAAATGAGACTGATAAGCAGGAAAGTCTCTTTAACATGAGAAACTGGAGGAAGAGAGGGAAAATAGTGAAGAAGTAAAAAGGGAAATAAGAAACTGATAGAGGGAGGAAAGAGACTTGAAGAAAAAAAAATAGATCTGGAACAGTTTCTATGGGGAGTGAGAAAGTTATGGGGACTAGGGGTGCTTTACCGTACTGAAGACCCAGTTAAAACCAGACCCACTCCCCATGATTGCATAATTTCCTCTAGATCTAATTCAGAAGCCAATGAGTACAAGCAGAGAAAACAGAAGACAAGGGAATAATTCAGGGCTGGAATATGGCAAAGGATAAAGAAGTTACAGTAGATCAAGGGGGTAATTGGACTCGAGATCTGCCTCACTCTGAGAGTCAACTTTCTAGACACTGTTCTTTTACCCTTGCTTCCATTTTGTAAATATAAATAAGTTGGCTGTGCAATTCTAAATCATCTAAAGAACTTCTGGTCATCCAAACATTCTCTTCAAATTCCCTTTTTCCTTCTCAACAGCAGTTTTTCCTTATGCCTTGAGACTTTCATTCTAAAAAGTTTCATATATCTCTTCACAGCAAGCTTTCCCAGAAGAATCTGGATCTATAGAATCCAACCTATCCTTTACCTGAACTTTCTGACTTTTGCTCTTCCAAAATGGAAAATACATAGTAGAGAAATAAACTCAAAGATAATGTCACATTTGTTTGCATTGTGTTGCCTTTCTCTGATTCTTTTTTTTTTCTTGTAGATAGGATTTTTCTTGCATAACTTCTCAAGCATTTCAACATTATTAGCATGTAGTGGACTTCCTGCCATCTAGGGGAGGGGAGGGGACTGGGGGTAAAATTTGTAATGGAAAGCTTTGTAAAGATCAATGTTGGGGAACTACCCATACATATGTTATACAAATAAAAAGCTTTAATTTAAAAAAAAAAAGTGATATACAAAATGCAAAAAAAAAAAAGATAATGTCACAAAGTTTGAAGATGATTCTTTAATTCTTCTATTTTTTGAAGGATAAAATTATAATTAAGAGAAGTCGAAAGTTAAGGGCTGCTTTTAGCAGATTCCTAGATAATTTAATTCCATCATTAATGCTCCCATGTAAAAGTAGTAATTACTTTGCTAAACTCTTTTTTTTTTTTTCCTAGCCAGGTAGACTAGAACATTCTTGATGATGTCACTTATTTCGGTCTCTGGCTCCCAGATTTCCTTACATAAACAGATAGTCTAAATACATAATGCAAATTAGAGGGGGAAAAAATGCAGAAATGAAGGGACCACAGTATACAAAACCATAAGCTATATTATAAAGTACTATTTATAAACAATTTTTGCTATTGATTAAAAAATAGAAAAGAAGGTCAACAGAAGAAAAAACCTTGGACAATATAGGGGAATAGGAAAGTGCTAGGAAAAGAAGAAAGTGGTTTGGCAGAAATTAGAGTTAACTGTTGAAATCAATAAACCACTGCTTGAAAACCCTAAGTACATAAATTGAGAAATAATCTCTTATTTGAAAGAACTCCTGGGAAAACTGGAAAGTAGGCAACAAAAATTAGTTTTAAATTCAGTTATCTTACAATAAATGCTATAGAATGAAAATATGCCCTGAATACTAAGAGAAGCAGCTCAGTTAGTTTTTCACAGCTACAGATAAGAAGTAAATTCTTCATCAAATAAGGGACAGAGATCACCACAAAAGATAAAATAAATACTTCTGAAAAACATGAAAATGAAAAGATGTTACATGAACAAAATATTTATTTTGTTAAGTTTATTAGGGTTAAAGTTAACAAAAACGGAAGGTGTCAATTAAGTATGTATTTAGTTATAAAGATATTAACATGGATACATCCACACATATAGACATAAAAATGTGAATAAAATATCTTTGATGAGAGTGTGATATATAAGAGAAAGAGGCAATTATACTGATAGAGGATTTTTCCAATGGATAAATGGTCAATAGATATGAACAAACAGCTCTTAAAAGAACTAAAAACTACCAACTATATGAAAGACTGTGCCAAATCACTAATAAGAGAAATGCACATTGTAACAACTCTGAGGTTTTACTTTATCCAGTAATTTAGCAAAGATGATAAAAAGAAGGAAATGGTGAATGTTAGAACAATTGGGGGGGGTGTTAATTTTTAATAGCATTTTATTTTTTCAAATACATGTAAAGATAGTTTCCAACATTCACCTTTACAAAACCTTGTTTCAAATTTTTCTCCCTCTTTCCTCCAACCCTTCTCCCCAAGATAGCAAGCAATCCAAGATAGATTAAACATGTGTAATTCTTCTAAATATATTTCCATATTCCTTATACTGTGCAAGAAAAATCAGATTAAAAGGGACAAGAAAAAAAAAAGAAAAATATTATTCTTTGATCCACACTCAGTCTCCATAGTTCTCTCTTTCGATGGGGAAAGCTCTTTCCATTAAAAATCTATTGGAATTAATGGTTCTGATAAAGGCCTCATTTCTAAAATATATAGAGAATTGTCTCATATTTATAAAAATTCAAACCACTCTTCAATAGATAAGTGGTCAAGGGATATGAACAATTTTCAGATGATGAAATTAAAACCATCTCTAGTCATATGAAAAGTTGCTCCAAATCACTATTGATCAGAGAAATGCAAATTAAGACAATTCTGAGGTACCACTACACACCTGTCAGATTGGCTAAAATGACAGGAAAAGATAATCATGAATGTTGGAGGGGAGGTGGGAAAACTGGGACACTGATACATTGTTGGTCAAACTGTGAACGGATCCAATCATTCTGGAGAGCAATTTGGGGCTATGCTCAAAAAGTTATCAAACTGTGCATACCCTTTGACCCAGCAGTGTTTCTACTGGGCTTATTTCCCAAAGAGATCTTAGAGGAGGGAAAGGGCCCCACAAGTGCAAGAATGTTTGTGGCAGCCCTTTTTGTAGTGGCTAGAAACTGGAAACTGAATGGATGCCCATCAATTGGAGAATGGCTGAATAAATTATGGTATATGAATGTTATGGAATATTATTTTTCTGTAAGAAACGACCAGCAGGATGATTTCAGAGAGGCCTGGAGAGACTTGCATGAACTGATGCTGAGTGAAATGAGCAGAACCAGGAGATCATTATACACAGCAACAACAATAATACATGATGATCAGCTCTGATGGACATGGCTCTCTGCAACAAAGAATTGTCTCAAACCAGTTCCAATTGTTCAGTGAAGAAAGCCATATACACCCAGAGAGAGGTATATGAAATGTGGACCACAACATAACATTTTCAAGCTCTCTATAGATGTTTGCTTGCATTGTGTTTCCTTTCTCTTATTTTCTTTTTTTTTCTTGTAGATAGGATTTTTCTTGCACAACTTGTCAAATATTTTAACATTATTAACATGTAGTGGACTTCCTGCCTTCTAGGGGAAGGGAGGGGACTAGGGGTAAAATTTGTAATGGAAAGCTTTGTAAAGATCAATGCTGAGGAACTACCCATACATATATTATACAAATAAAAACTTTTAATAAAAAAAAATAAATAAAGTTCAAAAATCAAATTATTAAAAAAAAATCTATTGGAATTGCCTTGAATCACCTCATGGTCCAAAAGAATTGCAAAAAAGAACCAAAAGAATCACAGCTGATCATCACATAATCAATCTTATTACTGTATACAATGTTCTCTTGGTTCTGCTCACTTCACATCAGTTCATGTTTTTTCAGGCTTTTCTGAAATTAGCCTGCTCATCATTTCTTATACAACAAAAATATTCTATTACATTCATATATCATAACTTAGTCATTCCCCAGTTGAATGCCATTTCCTCAATTACTAGTTCCTTGGCATTACCAAAAAAAAAAAAAAGGGCTCCTACAACTTTTTTGCTCATGTGGATCTTTTTCCCTTTTTAATGATCTCTTTGAGACACCACTGAATCAAAGGATATGCACAGTTTGATAGCCCTTTAGGCACAATTCCTAATTGTTCTCCAGAATATTTGGATCATTTCACAACTTCACCATCAATGCATTAATGTCCCAGTTTTCTCACATCTCCTCCAGAATGTTAGAACAATTGTTGAAACACGAGAGCAATAATATAAAACTGTTAGAGTTAGGAATTGACCCAACCAAAACAAAAACTCAACAAAAAAAATTTTAGTTTAAATTAATATATATCTTGAAGTTCCAAATGGATACACACTTTTTTTTAATATGATGTGATCTTTCATAACTTCGCTTAAGGGGAATAGGTGTAACTAAAGAAGAGATGAAAGAAGACATAGGAAACAAAATTAAACATTTTAAAATTTTATCTTGACCGGTAATTCTATCAGTGTGAGAATTACCTCCAACATTATAATTTAACCAAATTCCTCCAACAATATAACTTACACCCACCGCTGTTGGTTCTTTTTGGCGCTAAATGGAATAATCTAAGCTCTCCTACATAAGATAATCATTCAAAAACTTGAACACAGTTACAAACAGTGATTACAAACCTTAAACACTATATGAATTCTATTATTATTAACTTTCTTTTTATTAATTGTATCCTGAGTGGCTCCAAAAAGCAGTAGCATGAGCAGCTGGCAAATACTATTAAGAACTGTCTCAGCATGTAGGATGAGCCAGGTTGAGGTTAACTAACAGGCCTTAAAACACATAGGTGATGAGGTAGCTGGATGGCTGCATGGACAGAGCACCTGCCTTGGAGTCAAGAGGACCTGAGTTCAAATCCAGATTCAGACACAAAATACATTCAGGCTGTGTGACCCTGGACAAGTCACTTAACCCCAACTGCCTCACCAAAACCAACCAACCAACCAAACCATAGGTGAATTAAAGATCCCGTGGACAAAAAGACTTCCCCCAAAACAATGGGCAAATGAGAATACTTTATTCCACAGTGGAAGAAGATGCTGTGGTGCAATGGAAGACTAGTTCAATAGGTAAGACTTACCTGAACAGGGGACTGCTTTTTCAAAGGAAAAGCCTTTATTGTTATACAAAGCAATATGGAACCAAGCAACATCAAGGGATTGGTTGGTCTGAGAGGGTATTCCAGGATGGGTATTTTATAGGAAAAAAATAGAGGTACAGAGAGTAAATGTTTACTCTTTGTACATTGGTTAGACCCTCTGAGGGGAGATGCTCACTGTTCAACCATTGGTCAAATTTTGAGAAAAACAATGAATAGCAGCAACATGTAGCAGGACCCAAGCTTCTTGGCATCCTGTCTACTAGGACTAAGCTTCTTGCACATGGGGGTATGGCTGACCGTGTCCTGTTTATCAAGCCCCCTGCACCTGTCCTGGTGTGCAACAACTTGTTTTTCTTCCCCTACTCCCAACTACAAATAGAGGCCTTGATGGAGCCCATTCATTTCCCTACTTTTTGTTTTGGGAAGGGTAGCAGGATTGGGAATAGGGATGTAGGTCTGTCATCTGAAACTACTTCGGGCTGGCCAGGGATGAAGAAGAACACACAGGAAGCCTTCATCAAACTTCCCGAACTGCTTGGAAGGTGACTGCTGCTGCTGCTTCAATGGGAATGGGATGAGAGGTAATAGTGAATATTTTACTTGTGAAAGATGTTTAACTATGACAAAACAATTCAGAAGTAGGAAAGCAAAGAAGAGAGCAAGAATGAGCAGAAAGAGTGGAAAAGCAAAGGAGGTCAAAAGGGAAATTAGCTGTGTCTTCCAAGGGAAATAAAAGGGTTTAAGGTAAGAGGAATCTTCCTGGCATCTTCCCGCTATCAGCAGTGCCTCTCGCCTTAGCCTTGTCCATGACACTCTGAATCCTGCCTGATTTGTTCACACGGAGGCAGCAGTCCTCACTAAGGAAGGCACAGGTGCTGCCCTAGGCCGCAGTGAGAATGTCCAATGCACAGATTCTGGAGAACTATGATGGCAAGGGCATCTCTACCTTAGTGAGGGAGTTAATGAGATTCTGATTAACCTTAGCAATAGTTGGATGAAGTGGTATAATGAGACTGGATGAGGTACAATGCCACGTCACCCATCCTACTTGCTACTCCATTTTCAATTCCCAAAGCAGCAAAGAGGGGGATCAATGGGAGTGCTCACTAAAGCCCAGGGAACGGGCCCATGGGAGTAGTGGGGAAGAGCAACAGGTTCAGTTAAGTTTAGGAGAGAGAAGGGAGGAAGAGCACCCAACAGGGGGCACACGTCTGACCAGAAGGGAGGAGGAGTTCCACAAAAGCTGCTGGCCCAAAGAAAGATGGTTCCCCAGGAGGCTTGGAGGGAAAAAGAGATGCTCCCAGTGATAAAGGAGCCAAGATGAGTAGAGGACACTCAAAGAGAGTAGCTCTGGGAATGCTGGAAGGGTTAAAGCTGGCACTGAAGAAAGGTGGCACATTAGATCTTAAAATGTTATTTCCTGACAGAATCCCCATTCAAGGAGAAAGCTACCTAATGTCCACAGGTGGCTTCATAAAGCGAAGTAGCAACAGAGCTAAAAGAGGGTATTCAGAGCTGGCAACATGCAGCCACACCAAGGAAAATCATCAATTTCTAAGTGACTGGATGGAGAATGGAGAGAATGGCCACAATTTTGGATGGAGCTTGAAAGGATATTGTTTCTAGTGTGGGAGTCCTGTGGAATATGACATATGAGGATGAGGACTCCACTGAGGGCAACCAGTATGCCATCTTCCCAAACCTCTGAATTTACAAGATTTTGGGAAGGGGAGACAAGGATGACGTATATGGTGGCAAGGAGTGCCAGCTGAGGAAAGAATACAAAAATGGGACCAAACTAAGCATAAGGTTTCAGACAAGTAAAAGACACAAGCATTTCACAGACCAAAAGCTGACAGATAAAAAGGAGGTCCTTATAATCACAAATCAAAGGTCCTGTGCATCTCCCTATTCAAGGTTTGCCTTCTAAGCACAAGGGGATTGAAGGGAGGGAGATCAGAACAGAGTAAGTGGCTTCTGTAGCTATCAAGAAGGAGATAGACTTAGCCTTGACATCCAAAGCCACCCTCAGTTGAAGGAGGGAGACAGACTTCCTCAAGGACCTCATCAGTCTAAGTCTTGAGGGTCTCAGGTGGCAGGAAGCTGAATAGCCAGCTTCATATTTCCTGCACATCCATCCTGGGGACAGTCCTATTTCCAATGTCCCTTGCAGTTATAGAGGGGGCAGGGCAGGAAACTGCTACAGACACGAGGACTTGAGAGGACAGTCTTGGGACCAATGCCCCATCTTAATGAGATGGGAGCCATTGGTTCTGGTCACTACTGCTACTAAAATGCTGGCCAAAATCTGAGCCTTCTGTCTAATCTTCCAAATCTTCTTCACCATCTGCCTTAAAGGTCATAACAAGCAATTCCCAAAAGAGAGTTTGGGAGACCCTTTTCAAGTTTTTGGAGCTTCCGAGGAGTGTCCAAAGCTGAATTTGAAAGAAAATGCATGGCCAAGATTGTAGACCCTACTTAGAATTTAGGATGTAAGTCGATGAGCTTGACCCAGAAATTGTCCCTATAAGTGGTGGGATTTTTCTGTGAGCTCTGCAAGATGCTAGTTAGTTTTAAGATCTCACAGTTAACAAGCTTCCTGATTCATTCACTTTTCCAATTTGTACACATTTCCATATTATGAGTTTACTGTTTCCAATCAATCCAGTGCCAAAGAAGCAGTAATCTACCCCAATTATCACGCTTAAGAATTTAATTTAAATTTAGGTTCTGTAATCTCAGAAAGAATCCAATGCTTATCCCTTTTCTCCTAGCATAACTTCCTTCTAAACTTTGTAAACCTAACTTTCTTCTTCCCTCTAACCTTGTAAACATGCTTAAACCTTCTTTTCGTTTTTGTATGTCCCTCTTATGGTTTGACCAAACTTTTAGTAACTTTCATATTCTTTCCTCAATCCTTTCCTATTTCTCTTTCCACATCTTCCCCTCATTTTCTCTCTCCCCTCTGGGGATCTGCCCTACCTCCTCTGCCACCCTGGCTCTGCCCCCTGGGCAGTCAGACTGTCTCAAGTGTCAGTCTCCCTAAGCAGGAACTTTCCAACCTGCTAGAAGCCCACAGACCCAGGGCTACTGCCTGGAGAGATCATAGTGGAGAGCCCCTGCTGTCCCCATTGCAGATGAAGACCCTCCTAGCACCTCAGGGTTCTAGCTTATGCATGCACCCACAGGATCTCCCCGGACCTTCCATCTGGATACTTGAGTCTTTACACAAGGCTGGGAGAAGGTAGCCTGAAGCCCAGGCAATAAAGTGGAAGGAACTGGGCTGAATAGGGCTACCCAAGCAGGGAACTCTATGGAGTAAGAGGGAGCTGTTGCAGCCAGGTGGGTATAATTAGCAGGGTTGGGGGTATCGCCCTGACCCGCTCCCTGAGGAAAAGGAAGAGGGTGGAGCAGAAAATTGCTCCAGGTTTGGGGCTCACAGGGCCAAAGACCCAGAGGGAAGGAAGTCAAGGTCCAAGAGAAACAGCAGAGAGGGGGGAGCCTGTAGGGAAGGAGTAAAAAGAAGAGGGGAATGAAAGACTCTTGAGCACATAATGGGACTTTGCAGCAGGAGGGGAAAGAAGATGGTATATCCAAAGGTGGCTAAGAACATTAGAGCCATGTTCAGGCCACTTTTCCTGATTTTCAAACTTATATTGGGGCTAAGTAGTATTTAAAAGAAAACCATACTCTTCCTCCTCGGATCCTGCCCTGTGAATACAACTATGCAATGTGTATGTTGTACTTGGTTTGGGGATGAGAAATAGGTCTGAGATTCTTAGTTAAGGTGGGCAAGTCATTTGACCTCTTAAATTCTGTTGTTAAGGGTGACATGAAATGGTGATGAAATGTATCCTCTGAGGATCCCTTTAAAATATTATGGCATGCAAGAATTGTGGAATACAGTACCTGGAGTTTCTTTGAAGGATCAGCACATAACCTTGATCTGTCATTAAGGGACAGATCATGAGAGAACAATCATTTGTTAGGAATGTCAGTTCTACCAAATCTTGGGGTCTCATGTTTCTCAAGGGAATCACAAACCACATCCATTTCTTAGAAAGACAGAAGAAAGGCTAGAAGAATCCCAAGAAAGAAGTGGTTGGGAAAGTGAAAAGAAGAAATCTTTCTTGATAGCTCTCCACATTCACAATCAAGGAAAATGCCCATCATTAGGCTGGGCACAGAGTTCTGGTAGTATTTCACATGAGATTCATAAGAAAGGGGGTGCTTGTCTATGGCATAAAGATGGCAGCCACTGTGACTCTGTAAAGAAGTCTTCAAGGAATCCTTTAGAGGTACCAACACACCATCCAATACTGGCTGGTACCTCTACTGCCCAGTAGTAAGTATCTGTTTGAAATGAAGGACTGAGTACCAAAAACTTGAGCAAAATCACTGAATTTCCCAGTGATGCTGAGCACTTCGACCTGTGCATCTCCATCTCATATTCATCCACGGTGATGTCCACTTTACATTTTAAAAACATTTTCATAATTCCAGGGATGGAATAAACAATCATGTTTATGAGAAAAGTATTTATTTCCATCTGGAACATAGATTCATTCTTGATTAACACTCCTTTCACATCCTGGAGGAAATCCACATCTGGTTTCCTGCAAACATCCAGTGACTCTCAGATCCTTTTTTTTTAATTCCTGACTCTGATGGGACAGTTCCCTTACTCCCTTCAGGCTTTCACATTGGTCTTTCCCTGACTCTGCATGATTATTAGATATTCATCTTTTTCCTCCTCCAGGAACTGTTATACTTTCTGGAATACACAAGAAACAGTTTCCTGTTGAGTCTTCACCTGCTCCTCCAAAAGTGTCAGTTCTATCTTCTCATTAGCGATTTGCTGCATAACATCCTTATTTTTCCTCCACAAATCTGTTGCAGTTTTTTGGAGTTTCTTCCTGAAGTTCTCAGCAACTTCATCTAAGCAATGGATTGTATGAGCCTTATGCTTCTGGGACTCAGAACAGGACAGGCAGATTAGGCTCTGGTCAATCTCATAGAACAGTTTCTACACTTTCTGGTTTATCTCACACTTCCTCTGGACACAAGCATTCTGCAAACAATGAGGCCTTAGATTTTTGGCAATGTCTGCCAGTTTCCCAAGTTACATGTTGGTTTATTGGAAATCCCTCCATTGGGAGACAGCCCTGCTGGACAAGAGAAAGAAGTTGAAGCCTCCTGCCAGGTGCTGCTGATCACTGGGTTTGTGAAGTACTTGCTGCAGATGAAGCAAATAAACTCTTCCTGAAAGTATTTCTTCCTTATTTTCTTCTGGTACCTTTCCTTACCAGTTAGGTATGGTACCTAAGGGCAGTGAGTCTTATCTCTATGTTAAGAGTCTTACCTCTTTGTTAAGAGCTTCCAGTGTCATGAGCCAGAGGATAGATTATGGCAGTTCTTTATTCAGGCTTCATCACTGTCTCCATAGTCTCCTCTTTTCCCTTACAACCAGTATTGTTTATATCTTCCCTCTTCTAGCCTGGCCTTTCCCTTAGTCTCTCCTCTTGGTCTTGCCTCTCTTCATCACCTGACCCTTCCTCCTGGCCTCCTTCCTTCCTTCCTTCCCCCACTCTGAGGTCGCGCCCTTAGTCCATTCGCCCACACCTTATCATCAGCAATTAAGTTTGTATTGAAAGGAGGTATTCAATTTTGGAGGGTGTGGTTCCTTTCAGCAACAGAGCTCTGCCTGGAAACTAGCAGTTCTACCAAATCTTGGGGTCTCATGTTTCTCAAGGGAATCACAAACCACATCCTTTGGTCCTCAATTCAAGGACAAACTTCTTTCACCAGGGTCCCCAAAATCTCAGACCCTGACACGCCTTACTGCTCTGCTTTCAGCATAAGAAAATTCTCTCCTGTCCCATCTCTGACTTTGCTGGTGCTTTGGCATCCCAAAGACCTGGTAGAAGATAAAAAAGTCTTCCAACCAAGGTATCCCTCAGTAGACAGTATAGCAAACATGCAGGGTATGGCAGGTGGTTCAAGCCTCCAACTTGTGTCGCCCAGTCACTCCTGCTGCAAGGTTCCCACAGGAAGACTCAAAGTCAGAGGAGATAAAGGAGAGGGAAACAAGGAAGAAGGATATGGACTCCTGGTGATTGAAAAGCCAAATTCATAACAATTCCTATAGAAAGTAGTCTGGAGGAAGGAGGTAGGGAGGCCAAAGAACCCGGCCTCACACTCAGCTCCTTCTCACATTTCAAAACTAATAGAAATGCAGTAGGACAACAGGTTTGATAGATAAGAGTTACTTGGAAACCAGACTGCTTTCTCAAAGGAAAAACCTTTATTGTCATATAAAGCAGGATGAGACCAAGCAGCATCAGG
Source organism: Myrmecobius fasciatus (assembly GCA_023553655.1). Lineage (NCBI taxonomy): Eukaryota > Metazoa > Chordata > Mammalia > Dasyuromorphia > Myrmecobiidae > Myrmecobius > Myrmecobius fasciatus. Next base: position 199,664 of record JAJPUD010004266.1, read on the forward strand.
GGACTGGTTGATCTAAGGGAGTATATTCCAGGATGAGTATTTTATAGGAAAAGGTGGGGAGGTGAAAGAGGAGATGTTTCCTCTGTGCTCATTGGTTAGATCCTCAAGGGAGATTTTTTTTTTTTTTAACCATTGGCCAAATTCTGATTAAAACCAAGAAATAGAAGCATATAGTAGGAACCATGCTTCCTGGCATCCTGTCTACTATTTATTAACCAATCTCCTTGCATCCAGGTGAATAATTAACCATATCGTGTTTACCATAACCCAAGCCACCTGCACATTTCTGGTGAGCAACAACTTGTTTTTTTTCCCATCCCTAACATCAAACTGAAGCCTTATTGGGGCCCATTCCAGGGGGACACTTAAGATTTTAGTCAGACATTGAAGACCCCAAGTTCATCCATAACACTTCAGGATATCACCATTTATCCTGGCTTTTTTCTTGTCATTGGACTTTGATAATTCAAGAACTTAAATCCAATTCACACACACACACACACACACACACACACACACACACACACACAAAACGTGCTCAATCTTCTTTAAAAACAAAGAATAGGGGCAGCTAGGTGGCGCAGTGGATAGAGCACCAGCCCTGAAGTCAGGAGGACCTGAGTTCAAATCTGGCCTCAGACACTTAACATTCCCTAGCTGTGTGGCCCTGGGCAAGTCACTTAACCTCAATTGCCTCAGCAAAAAAAGCAAAAACAAAAAAAAACAAAAACAAAAACCAAAGAATAAACAACTGCTACTGTTGCTGTTGTTATGCTTAAAACCATAAGTTTTATCTTCTCCATGCTAAATATCACTAGTTCCCTCAATGAAACTGTATATGACATGTGATCAAGGTCCTTCACCATCAAGTTATCATCTGATGAAAATGAAAAAAAGCACATCAAGCTCAAATTATTACAGCACTTCAATAAAGATCACCTTGAAAGTCAGCATTAGCAAATCCTCTTTACAAATTATACCTTCTCAATCAGCAGGATGATTTCAGAAAGGCCTGGAGAGACTTACATGAACTGATGCTAAATGATGTGAACAGAACCAAGAGAACATTGTATACAGGAAAAGATGACTATGTGATAATCAATTCTGATGGATGTGGCTCTTTTCAATAGTGAGGTGATTTAGGCCAATTCCAAAAGATTTGTGAGGGAAAGAGCCATTTATATCGAGAGAGGATTGTGGGGACTGAATGTGGATCGTAACATAATATTTGCACCTTTTTTGTTATTTGCTTACATTTTTTTTCTTTCTCATTTTTTTCTCCTTTTCTGATTTTTATTGTGTAGCATGATAGTTGTTGAAATATGTTTAGAAGAATTGCACATGTTTAATACATATTGGATTGTTTGCTGTCTAGAGGAGAGGAGTGGGAGGAAAAATTTGGAACACAGGGTTTTTGCAAGGGCGAATGTTTTAAGTTATTTATCTATGCATGTGTTTTAAAAATTAAAAACTTATTAAAATATTTTTAAAATATATTATACTCTCTTTTATTTGTCTGTTTTTGTATTTGGGGGGGAGGCAAATGGAATTAACTGACTTGTCCAGGATCATACCATTAGTGTCTGAGACTGGATTTGAACTCAAGTTTTTCTTATTTGAGAGCCAGTGTTCTATTCGCTGCACCACCTTAGTTGCCTCTCAAATCATATTCCTTAACCAGCATTCCTAATTCTGCTTCATTTCAGAAGGATTTGCCCTCAACAGGTAACAATGATGAAAAATTATTAGTGTTCATTCCTAAGATCATTAGTTTTCTTTTCCAAGACTTCATCATCTTTTTTTTTTTTTTTGGTTAAAGCTTTTTATTTGTATAACATATGTATGGGTAGTTCCCCAACATTGATCTTTACAAAGCTTTCCATTACAAATTTTACCCCCAGTCCCCTCCCCTCCCCTAGATGGCAGGAAGTCCACTACATGCTAATAATGTTGAAATGCTTGAGAAGTTATGCAAGAAAAATCCTATCTACAAGAAAAAAAAAAAGAATCAGAGAAAGGCAACACAATGCAAACAAATGTCAGTAGAGATCATGAAAATGTTATGTTGTAGTCCATATTTCATTTCCCTCTCTCTGGGTGTATATGGTTTTCTTCAGTGAACAATTGGAACTGGTTTGAGACAATTCTTTGTTGCAGAGAGCCGTGTCCATCAGAAATGATCATCATGTAATACTGTTGTTGCTGTGTATGATGATCTCCTGGTTCTGCTCGTTTCACTCAGCATCAGTTCATGCAAGTCTCTCCAGGCCTCTCTGAAATCGTCCTGCTGGTCATTTCTTACAGAGCAATAATATTCCATAACATTCATATACCATAATTTATTCAGCCACTCTCCAATTGATGGGCATCCCTTCAGTTTCCAGTTTCTAGCTACCACAAAAAGGGCCGCCACAAACATTCTTGCACATGTGGGGCCCTTTCCCTCCTCTAAGATCTCTTTGGGATATAGGCCCAGTAGAAACACTGCTGGGTCAAAGGGTATGCACAGTTTGACAACTTTTTGGGCATAGTTCCAAGTTGCTCTCCAGAATGGTTGGATCCGTTCACAGTTCCACCAACAATGTATCAGTGTCCCAGTTTTCCCACATCCCCTCCAACATTCATCGTTATCTTTTCCTGTCATTTTAGCCAATCTGACAGGTGTGTAGTGGTATCTCAGAGTTGTCTTAATTTGCATTTCTCTGATCAATAGTGATTTGGAGCAACTTTTCATATGACTAGAGATGGTTTTAATTTCATCATCTGAAAATTGTCTGTTCATATCCCTTGACCACTTATCTATTGAAGAGTGGCTTGAATTCTTATATATATGAGACAATTCTCTATATATTTTAGAAATGAGGCCTTTATCAGAACCATTAAATGTAAAGATGATTTCCCAATTTGATGCTTCCCTCCTAATCTTGTCTGCATTTGTTTTGTTTGTACAGAAACTTTTTAACTTAAAATAATCAAAATTATCCATCTGGTGTTCAATTAGGAGTTCCAGGTCTTCTTTGGACATAAATTTATTCCCTCTCCACAGGTCTGAGAGATAAATTATATTACGTTCCTCTAACTTGCTTACAAAGTCCCTCTTTATATCTAGATCGTGAACCCATTTAGATCTTATCTTGGTATGTGGTGTTAGGTATGGATCAAGCCCTAATTTCTTCCACACTAGTTTCCAATTTTCCCAGCAGTTTTTGCCAAATAGTGAGTATTTATGCCAAAAGCTGGGGTCTTTGGGTTTATCGAATACTAAATTGTTAAGGTTATTGCCTAAATTGTCCTGATATCCTATCCTGTGCCACTGATCGACTGCTCTATTTCATCATCTTAAGCATGACATTTGAGATTGTTCCTGGCAATATCATTTATGCTCATACTGAAGAGCAAAATTCACATTGACTATAAGATTCTGCACATCTTGGAAACTCATTCACCCCAAGCCAGATAGATGGCAGACATCCATCTTTTTGTCATGAGGGCAATAAAAATCTGCTTCAGTGCACACAACTCAGAAGGAAATCACCAATAATCACTTTTTGTTTTTTCTTCCTCTTAAATTTACAATGATCTCTCTCCTGAATTAATGATAGTTGAAATGAACTGCCTAAGTCTTCTGTGTTCCCTCCTCTGCCTCCTTTCCTTTTTCTCTTTACTCTATCTTTTCTAACCCCAGCTACCAGTAAATCTCACAACTGTAGAAATCAGAGGGTCACAAAGTCACTGATTTTATAGAGGGAGGTTCCTTAGAAGTCCCTGAGTTTTAATTCTTTCATTTTACAGATAAAGAAAATGAGGTATGAAGAGGTCAGTGAATTGTCCAGAATCACACAACTAGGGGAGGGGGCATTATTTGAACTTTGGCCCTCCTATTGCCAAGTCAAGATCTCAATCTACTGGGTACTCACCCAGCAGTCAATGACCCTAAAAGTTTATCACCAGGCATGGTTTGTTTTGTTTTGCTTTATTTTTATATTAGTTTGCTGGAAAGGATCTGCTGCTGTTTGAAGTTTGTCCACCAGATGGTGCTATTTTCACATCAACTAAAGTAAATGAGCAGAGAGGACTGGATGAAAACCATATACCAGCAAAAGATAGTATACTAAATGGATTTCTATTTTTGGGTTTTTTTGCTTTAAATTGCATTTTTTTCCAAGGATGGAGCGATTTTTAATCTAGAAAATCCAAAAATATATAACTGTAGCTTGATAATAAAATTTTACATATATAAAATAAAATTTTACATAAAATTTACATTTTATTTAGCACCCAAACAAACAAAAAAAAAGCTATTAAAAAAATCTGCCATCAGGGAAAAAAAAATTCTAAATAAGGAATTCTTAACTATTTTAGTGCAATGAATTCCTTCTGAGAAAAATGTTTTTTAAATGCATAAAGTAAAATATGAGACAACAAAGAAAATTATTGCAATAGAAAGGAAAACTGCAATAACTCTGGTCCATACATACAACTCTCTTAAAGTTTAGTAATGAAGTAATAAAGCTTAGTAATTATATTTGTGAGACAAAAGGTATGCAAGCTTTCATAACTTTGGGGGAACAGTTCCAAATTTCTTTCCAGAATGACTGGACCAATTCACAACTACAAGAGCAGTCTATCAATGCACTTTATTTTCTCAGAGATCTGCAACATGCCATTTTCTCTTTTTGCCACCTCTGCCAGTCTCAGTATGAGGTCTCTTTCTCTGCACTGATTCTCCTTGGTCTAGGTATCAAAACTATATTTGTACCATAGAAGTAACTGGATTGCCTCATTTTTCCCCCTACTTTTTAAAAATAGTTTTGTAGTTCAGAAATATTTAATCGAAAGAATTTGCTTATAAACTCATATAACACATTTTCTTTCTTTAAGAAACTTTAGTTGCTTCAAATCACTATTGATCAGAGAAATGCAAATTAAGACAACTCTGAGGTACCACTACACACCTGTCAGATTGGCTAAAATGACAGGAAAAGATAACGATGAATGTTGGAGGGGATGTGGGA
>JAJPUD010004267.1:4251-18163 GCA_023553655.1 Myrmecobius fasciatus
TGGGTTTATAATTTGTTTTCTTTTTGAAGATTAAACTTTTCTTAATTATTTATTTGTAACATTCATTTTTGAAAAATTTTTGAGTAACAAATTCTCTCCCTCTTGAGAAGACAAGCAAGAAAATATCAGTTATACACGTGCAGTCATACAGAATATTTCCAAATTATCCATGTTACAAAACAAACTATATAAAGCAAGAAACTTAAAGAAAGTACAAAAAATATGCTTCAGTACATAATCAGAGTCTTACCAGTTTTCTCTATGGATGTGGATATCATTTTTCATCACAGATAATTCAAAAATGTCTAAAATCATTGTCTTGATCAGAGTAACATTAGTCTTTCACAGTTGGTCATCCTTACAATATTGATGTTACTGTTATGCAGTGCTTTCCTGGTTACTTACTTTGCATCAATTTATATGTCTTTCCTTTTTTTCTAAAATGATCTTGCTTGTTATTTTTTATGAGACTAGTATTTTATCACAATCATGAAGAACAACTTGTTTAGTCATTCCCTGATCAAATGGGTTTACCTTCAAATTCCAATTCTTTGCCAATATAAGAGCTACTATATTTTTGTATATATAGAAGCTTTTCCTTTTTCTTTAATCTCTTTGGTGTACAGAATTAGAATTGCTGGGTTTTATATGGCTACGCTTGATTTTATAGCTCTTTGGACATAGTTCCAAAATGTTCTCCAGAATGGTTGGATCAGTTCACAACTCTACCAACAATGAATCAGTGCATCTATTTTCCAACATACTTTCCAACATTTGTTATTTTCCTTTTCTGTCACAAAAGCCAATATGATAGATATGAGGTGATACACCTCTCAAAATTATTTGTTTTAATTTGCATTTCTCTAATCAATTATGATTTAAAACTTTTTTCACATGATTAGTGGTAGATTTGATTCCTTTTCTGTAAAATATTCATACTCTTTCACCATTTATCAAATGGGGAATGGTTTTCTTTTTTTTTCCTGAGGCAATTGGGATTAAGTGACTTTCCCAGGGTCACACAGCTAGGAAGTGTTAAAGTGTCTAAGGCCAGATTTGAACTCAGGCCCTCCTGACTTCAGTACTGGTGCTCTATCCACTGTGCCACCTAGCTGCCCATACCCCTCTATTTCTTAACCAATACCAGATTGTTTTCATGATGAAATCTTATTTCATAATGAACAGATTAGATTATAGAACCATAGATTTTGATGTGAGACATCAGAAGTCATCTAGTTGAATGCCCTCATTTTAGTAATGAGGAACCTGTTACCAGGAATTATCCAAGGTGATAATTATATTTTTCTTTCCTTTTTCTTAAGCATTAATACCTGATAAATGTGCATTACTTGAGGTATAGAACATAGCAACAAAAGAACTTTTACAAAGAATATGCAATATTTCTCATAAGCACAAATACACAAATATGAATGTGCTTTTTGATTTCTTTTATTTAATGTACTTTGAGAAAATACAAGTTAATACCATTATAAACAGATTATGAATAAAATGAGAATTCAAGTATGACCTGAAATGCATGTGTATATATGCATATGTATACATATATGTATATACACCTATGTAATGTGTATGTGTATATGTGTGTACACATATAAACATATGGGCCATTATAATGTACTGTGTATTTTGACTTGTATATATAAATGTAAAGGAGATTAAATCTAGTTAGTTTATGTATGGGCAGAGGATTTACAAAGACAAGAAAATATCTTGATTTTCTTTTTCTGTTACTAGGACAATGTATCAAAGGCACTTTCTCCCCTGGAGAAAACTGCTTTTTTTATCAACAGATCTGTCTGGTCATATAAATCTTGTAAGCTCCAGTAAGTCATCACCTTCAGCAATGACATCCCAATCTTTGTCATTCTTCTGGGAGATATGCTTTGACACTACTACTGAACCAAACTACTAATCTTCACCAATACCCTCTAAGCTCTAACATAAGTTCTTTTATCTTGATGGAGTTGACAGCATACAAAAAAAGAGGTCCATGCCATTTAAGCTTATTAGTAACTCTGATAAAGCTAAGATTTTGCTACATTTGCAACCATGGACCAAATTATGGGAAAATGAATACAAATATCCAATGTAAAAATTAATTCATCTCACTTTTTAAGACAATTCATACAGTTTTTTGATTTGGCTAGAAAGTTGGATTATTCATATCGTTTATTTATAGAACAAATTGAGGAAGAGTTAAGTGGTTTAATGGATAGAGCAATGAGTCTGGAGTTAGGAAGTTATCATTTTTCAATCCTGTCTGACTTTTCATGACTCCATTTAGGGTTTTCTTGGTGAAGACACTGTAATAGTTTGCCATTTCCTTCTCTAGCTCATTTTACAGGTGAGCAAAATGAGGCAAACAGAAATTAGAAAGATGAGTTTAAATCTGGCCTCAAATACTTTCCATCTATGCAACTTTGGGCAAGTCACTTAACTTCCATTGGGGTGTTTCATCATTTGTAAAATGTGAATAAATAATAGCACTTACCTCCCAGGGTTATTGTGAGACTCAAATAAGATAATACTTATAAAATTGCTTAGTACAGTACCTGGCACATAGTAATAACTATATAATGTTAAGTACTACTAATATTATTAATACTTTATCTTGAGAACTGATTTATAACATTTACATAGCATCTTTTGTCCCAACGTTTTTTTACTACTATGGATGTACAATTTAATTGATGTAGTAGATTAATTTTTAAGATGAACAAGAAGAGGAAATCTTCTCATGATATATTGTACAGTAACTTAAAGGGGAAATGATATTTTGCAGAAAATAAATCCATATTCTTGAAAGTGTTTTATTTTAAAAAAATAATATATTCAACATTAACATGTTATTAATAAGATTCTTCCTCCTTATACTCTTGTTTCTTTTTCTTCTCTTCAATGTTATTATTTTTAAAATGCCAAAATGACACTGTTTTTACATCCTCTAACCAAAAACCTTGAAGCATCATAAAAATGGCAATTAAAGTTTATTGCATGCATCTAGCAATGCTGATTCCTTAATACCACACAAACAGGTGTCCATTAAATTGTTTTATTGAACAGAGAAATATTGCATAATTATATATTGGATGAGGAAAATGCAAACAATAAAGAATGTATCTATTGCCAGCAAAATATAATTATTACAGGTTCTTAAGACATAAAAATATAAAGTGTTCATTCACACCAGATGGTTCATGTGTAACAAAGCCATTATGAGAATTTAATTGTACTTCTCCAAAACCTTTAAAGAAGAATGAGGTAGAGTTTCCTTTACTTTACCCACTGTATTTTCCTTATAGCTGTTATTATGATGCTTTTAGTGTGTCTGAATCTTTGTAACATAACACCAGCTCAAACATTTATGAAAACAAGTTTTCCAGAATATTTCTTTCTATCTGTTGAATGACCAATTATTCTTACTTAAAGAGGATTTCACAAACTGGTACAGAACTAGTCACCTCATAAACTTAGAAATTTAAGTCTCTAATGGCTAGGTTTTATCACTCCAGTGGCAGCTATAATCATATTCAGATGCAAGAAAACAAGGTTCAAAAAGTCTACATTTTTAGCTACCTTTTCAATATTCCTAAACTTGGGAAAAGGACATAACGACTCTAATCTATTTTGCTTTTATCAAGTATCCATTATTAAATAAGTACATATAATTTCAAACTCTAAGTGAGGATTATGGTATAAATGGGATGTATCTATCTATAGTTGAATCAATTCTTTCAATTCACTGGGGACACCTCTTTACAATGATCAACTTACTTTCCAAGATCTTATCTAAAAGCATTTCCTAAAATCTTGGAAATTTACCAGTGAAATATTATTTGAAGTCATTTCTTGCATTTATCCTAAACTTAGTATTTATTTTATGCACATTTTGATAACTAGCTAGAGAAAAATACAAGTAAATATTTAATTTCACAGTTTAAAATGAAACTACAATATTCATCTAATTCTTGGAGCAGTCAAAGTAATCCTTCAATCTGAGAAACAGACAAGAAAATCTGCAATAAATAATTTGATTTTTGTTCTTTATAGCTTTCCTCTGCCCAAGGAAATTTATCATTAAAAAAAAACCTGGAAGGAAAAAGATTGCTCAAAAATTGATAGTACATAACAAGAGTTTTATAAAAAGACACTGGATTTTTAAATCTCTAGGATTAACTCCAGGTCAGCTCTAAAGTTGTCCAAAGTAGTTTCTATTAAGATATCCCAATAATTTAATTCAGTTCAGTAAATGCTTATTAACTGCCTTGTCTATGCTCAGTTTTGCACTAGTCATAGGGAATAAAAGGCAAAATTGCCCACAGTTCCTATCACAAAATATATCTGTGAGCTCAGTGTAATTCTAGAAAAAACTTAGAACCATTTTCTTGAGGATACATAATGATTGGCACTATTTCTATTTGGCACCTATAACTAGCCTTAGCATAAAAGCCAAGGTTAAAAAGACAAGCAGACTACAAGGATTCTGTAGGGGAAGAGAAATGATCTTTCTTTGGACAGGATGGAAGAAGAATGAAATATTTGTGTTCTTTCCAAAATCATATCCTTTCCTCCTCTTTCATTCTCACTCTTGTTCTGCTACTGAATTTCTTTCTTTCTTTTTTTACATCTTCAATCTGTACAAATTTTAAGAAAGAACTCACTCAATGTAATCTTGGACATGAATTAGTTCTTATCATCAATCAATGAGCAAAATGACAATTTAATCTACCCTAGCATTATACTTTGTGAGCCAGAATCTGCACATTATTTTGCAAATGAGAGTTTGGTGATGATATAAAATGTGTAGTAAACTATTCAACTGTTAAGTCCTGTTAACAATGGAGATTCTAGTACAAGAAACCATACAGGCAAAAAAAAATAAGCTCTAATAATCTGATTTGACTAGTAAAAAAAATTCTCAAAGACTGAGTTTTGATGTATTTTTAAAAGCAAATATACAAGAATATCTAATCATAGGAAATTATTCCAGATGAACATTAAGATTTCTTGAGCCCTGGTATGTTTCACTTTTTAAAAAATAAATATAGGAAAAATCTGATAAATATTTTGTTAAAGTGTGTACTTTAAAGTATATTGAAGAATACAAAAGATGCTAAAACTTCCTTGCTAATGAATTGGGATTTTTAAAAAGAATATCTTTTGGCAACAACAAAAAAGACATAAATTTACAATACTTTGAAGAATAGGTATTTAGAACAGAAACACATTTCTCAGACTTGGCTTAAAATTAATCTTCCACCTGTCATTTTCTAGGTAGCTTAATATATGATCTAATACAGCTAATCTAATTTACCTCATTCTATAATATAGTCTCCAGTGAATCTCATTTTCAGATAATATTTTGGAGTTTTTTTTAGAATTAAAAAGAAATTTTGGTGAGGCAATTGAAGTTTGGTGGGACACTTGGACTTGCCCAGGGTCATACAACTAGTAAGTGTTAAGTGTCTGAGACTGAATTTGAACTTGAGTTGTCCTGACTTCAGGGCCAGGGCTCTGTCCTCTGTCCCATCTAGATGCCCCTTCAAATAATATTTTGCACAGGGGAACTTCAGACTTAGCTCTCTTAAGGATTAAGAAGTACAGTGGGGATACTATTATCTGAGCTTTCTTATATAAAAAAAAAGTTGCATCAATTTAATATGACCCAGAATAGCTACATCAGCATAGCGTTAGTTAATTAAGAAATGACATATCTTATGCCATGTTCAGTGGCTGAGTGTTAAATAGAGAATTCTCTACAAGAACTTAAAGAAGAAAGAGAAAACAAGCAATTTTCATTGAAAAGGATAGATTTAAATATTCAGTATGCTTTCCCCCCAAAAAATTTTTTTATATTAACTTACTCTCCTTTTGTTTGAAAGCATCAAATATTTTCCCTATTGTACTTTCTAAATTGTAAGCTCCTTGAAGGACATTCTGGAGTCAGCTCCACAACATCTACATGTACATTTATGCACCTTTTAAATCACTCAGCAACTATTAACTAAATGTATTATTATTATTGCAATCAAGAAGACAAGTTAAAACAGCAATATTCTTGTCACTTCTAAGGCACGCTGCCAATTAAATGGGACTTTTTAAAGGGAATCAGATGAAAAAAAAAATTTGCTTGTGGCAAATCTTATCCCAACCAACCTATTTGAATAAAGTGTCCACAAAGACTAATTGCTAGTATAATTATACTTCATTTAGAGCTTAGATATTTTAAAAAGGAGAAATCATCATTTTATGAAAGAATCCACAGACTGTATTTCATGGACATGAATTGCTATAAAGGACCACTGGTAATGCTTCCATAATAGCTAACAAAGAAACTTGCTTCATTTTCAAACAGTTGACTTTGAATCAAAGGAAGCCTAAATGACCTATTGCATGAAACATACCAAGTGTGAACCCAAACAATTTCTCTGTTAAAGAAAAAATGTCGTCTGTTTTCTGTTTATACGTTTTTCCTTGGCTACTAAGTACAATTATGACCTGTTTTCTGGGATAAAGAAAAACTGTTTAAGGAAAAAGAATATAAGTTCAACATGCTCAGTGAGAAAGAGAAGACATAAATAATTTTAAAATGGCTATTATGGGGCTTCTAGCTCCCTGCCATAGGGTCTTATATTTAAAACCAAATTCCTTTAACAAACTCTTTACCCAAAAACGATCCAAGATGGTTCTACCTCCATGGGCCAATGGACAAATTATTTTCAGATGCTGAAATTAAGGCAAGTCATCAAATTAACACAATTCTATCACTGGGTTCTGATATTTATTTCTTGCTTTCCTAAAAGTGATAAAACTGCCTTTCTTCACAAGTTTGATATTATCAATTATTGGATTGTTTTCTTTCTTCCTGTTATGCATGAATATGTATCTCCTCTTCTATAATTCAACTCAATAAGCCTTTAAAGTACCTGCCATATTCATACCATTGTGCTATGCTCTTGGAGAGCTAAAAACAAAGTAACAAAACAAAACAAAACAAAAAAACAATAATTTTTCCTATCAAGAAATGAGATTAATTATCCTCAAAAAAGACAGAATTTTTAGCTGTTAAAGCTGGAGGGGCCATCATAGTATATCAAGTCTGAATTTTTCTGATGATATGGATATCTAGAAAGATAGATTGATTTGTTGAATGTAAAGAGCTGGTTAGTAGAAGAGTAGAAATTGGAATCTAGATCTCCTCACTCCCAATCCAGAGACTACTTCCTACAAGGTTTAAATAAAAGATTCTTTGCCAGAGTTCCTAGATAAGTCATACAATGACTCACTCTGTCATTTAAGTTATCTAGCTAGTTTGAAAACTGAAATTGATAATTTTCATTCTTTCAGATAAGTCAGTTCTCAATCACATTTCAGGAATGTGCTGATTTAATTTTCCATTCTTTGATTTTTCACTCTTTAAAAATGAATCTGACAAAGAAAATTTTTGATGTCAGATGAGAATTATAAGTACTATTTAAGCGGCATTTCCATTTTGGTAGATGTCTGACAATATTTCATTTTTAAATTCTTGATTTCTATTGATGTATAGAAACCTAGGGGATAGATTTGATCTTAAAGTAACACCTCAATAAAGGAAAGGAAAAAGGAAAATGCAAAACAACTATTAATCATTATCACTTTAAGTACCATCAGTTCTGTTTATATGCATGCTCATGTGAGTTCCTGAATCTCATTTGATCAACCCAATTAAACATTAAATAATTGCAGTCAATTATGTAAATATCAGCAACAGTTTTAATTTGTTGATCTTTTTTGAGCAGATTAGGCTCACATGTTCCTAATGTTAGATTATTTTATGCTTTAAATGATCAATTAGTGTTACTATAACTAACTGTTGAAAAATAGATAATTGCCTAGTTATAATGTTACTATTGCTATATTAATCTACTACAATTAAACAAATAGGGCACAGAGAAAAACGATGTGCAGATGTTCTTCCCCAATTCATTTAACAAGTTAGTAGCATAGTTAGTTCTGATTAAAATGGTAGACACGATTGTGCATCCTAATATGATGCTCTCCCCCTGACATTCTCTCCATAAACTGAGAAGCACCCAGATATTATAGAGAGGGCACTGATCTTACAATCAAATGATCTGAGTTCACTTCCTGCTTCAGATACTAATTAGTGGGGGACTATGAACAGAATCACTGAACCTCTCTCATCTGTAAAATAGAGATTAAAATATTTGACTTATCTACCTCATAATATTTTTTTTTGTGAGGAAAGTTCTTTATAAGACTCCGAAGCATTGTACAAATGTGAGTTACATACTGAGTTATACACTCAGAAAAACCCTGAGATGGCCCAAATAGTGATCATAGAAACCACAGAAAATCTGTGGAGCAGGAGCTTTTTTGTGTAATGGACTCCTTCTGGCAATCTGATAAAGCCTATGAACCTTTTTTTCACAATAATGTTTTTGAATACATAAAATAAAGCACATAGAAACCAATTATACAGATATAGTTGTCAAAATGTTTGGGTTTTTTTTGAAAAGTCTACAGATCTGATTCCAGTCTTTTCTAGGTTATCATTTCGGAAGTGAAATCAAAAAATTTACTAAGAGAAAAATAAATCCTTTAAATATTAAGAGACATGGTTAAATGTGGGAAGGACAGTCTTATACTTCTCAGGAGCAAGGCCTGAATTAGAAGTATCTTCCAGGATAATAACACATCAAAAAAATGCTATAAAGAACATTTTCATTATCTTCTTCATTCCAGAATTTCCCCCCTCCCTCCATACAAATGCATATGTTCTGTCTACAGCCCCTACTTTGTAGCAAAGAATAGCTATTAAATCAGAGCAGATCTTTCCATTTTATTACATCTGAAAAAATAAAAATGAGGAAATAGTACACAATTCACTATTATTTCTCTCACTAGAAATTCATGAGTATTTCTTATAACTCCTCTGTTTCTCATTTCAAGGCACAAGCCAGTATCAGAATAATTCTATCTTGTCATGTGTCTTTCTTTGGATATCTCTCCAGGCTGGTGATTTAGCAGACCATGGGAAATAAAAACAATGTGAGATAAATATACTAACTACAAGAATCAAACACAAATGACAAACATTTTCAATTAAATAAAGATAGTAAGAAGTACAGCCATACTTTCATGAAATTGAATACTGTTCTGTGCTTACAATTTATTTGAAAAAGAATGTAAACCCAAAGCCTTCTTTCACAGTTGTCATAATTCAATTCTTCAGTAAAATTATATAATTGTTTTAGTGATTATATAATGAAGTTTGAAGGAATCTTTAAAAAGGAGGAAGAGTATATTCCCCAAGAGGTCTAAGGAACTTCAAAGGAAGCTCCTTATGTACCCAATAAAGAGAAATTTAGAAGCTCAAAAAAAATCAATTTGCAATGTCTTTTAGCTACAAGATAAGTATTCTATAGCTAAGTGTTGGCATGTGGAGGTTAAATATACTAGAAAAGGAAAGAGTGAGTAATAAAAAGTAAAAATGTGAAAGCCAAGTGTAAGAGCAGAGAGCAAATCCAGCTTTTCCAATATCTCAAAGAAAAATAAAGAAAAATGACAACCACAGAGGAAAAGAGCATCCTACTGATGTCAACATCTTTAGGAAGCATAAATGACAAAAATCATCAGAATCAGCTTTTAGTCACTCTAGTCTCATTTGGTAAATAAAAGGAAGGAAGCGGGAAATGCTTAAGGGACAAAGAAGGAAGAGCATATTACCTTCTAAATCATGAGTACAGAGAAGGCCACTAATGGAGGCACTAAAAGTTGTGAGGAAAATTCTATATCATATGGCTTACATCTTAGCTACTTACTATAAGAAGGCAAGCTTACTGAAGAAAGTAACATGATTGTTATTTCTATTCTCTGGCATGTGGAGGCAATCACCCCCAGGAACACAATGATAATACATTACATACAACTATAAACTGGCAGCCAAACAAATCTATCACAATTCAAATACAATGGTTTGCCCCAGTAACATTCAGATGAAATCGCCTGTGTTTTCATTCAAGATACCAAGATTGTCCAGTCACTCGGTTCTCTTCCATACTGCAACAAAAACAAGATAACACATTTCATGAATAAGAGATGACAGTACAGGAAAAGCTTAAAATCAAATCATAATAAAAAAGCAAAGACCAAACAAATAGATCAATTTCATAGAAAAAAATCAAAAATCAAGGGAAGAAAAAACACAAAGTGAGATTTTTTTTGTTTAATATTATATTTCTACTATCTGGAAAAAAAATAAAAGCTATAAAAATATTCATACTCAATGATAAAGCTTCCAACTTTTATATGAACCCTATTGTACATGCTTTATTTCAAGTAGTTGTGATTTTTGTCAATGAGAGTAATTTCCTCATTGTTGTAAAGAACTATCCTTTTATGAATTAGAAGACAGTTTTCAAGAACTGCCAAAACCAAAAACTCCCATCACCCTACAAGCCATCCTGGATGAGCCTTTCTGAGTTTAGCTAGGATAATTCTTCAAAACCTTTCCAGCTTAGATTTTGACTTGTGATAATATTTCTCTTTTCAGGAGTTTCTTATATAGGAATTCACTAAAACATATTGTCAGTTCATCTAAAACTTGTAGTCCTAGAAAGTTGCCTAAGACACTAAGAAATTAGGGGACCTCCTTATGATCCCATAAGCTGTAAGCATCAGAAATTAGTCTTGAACCCAGATCCAAATGGTTCCAAGAGTGATGCTCGATCCATTCTAGCCATGATAAAGAACAGGAATGATTCATCACTAAAAGTCAATGTATCATTAAAGTATCTGTTTCTTAGACATCTTAGAGTCTTTAAAAGCTCTGCTCAAGTGCTATATCTTATGAGGTCTTTCCTAACTTCTTCCTTCCCCTCTCCAGCTATTACTGCCTCTTCTCTGGAAAAGTATCTTTTGAAGGATGTCCCCAAAGTCTTAGTACAGATTTAAGATATTAAATTTTATAAATATGAAAGTGTATTTTACATGTCATTTTCTCCAAAAGAATTTAAGTTTCTTGAAAACAAATACAATTTCACTTTTGTAATCTGTTCATGTTGTTATTCCTAGAACCTAGGACATAGTAGGTACTGAATAAATGCTAAATAACTGTCTTTTTCAAGTACAGCCATGTCAACATTTGGCTTTTGATAGAAAAAAAGAATATAGTCTAAATTAGTCAACTGCTATTATTTCTGCAGGAGATCAAAAAAGATAATGTAAAAAAGTGCTTTGTAAACCTTAAAGTACTACACACAAAATGATTAGATAGACAAATAGATGATAGATAGTTTGATTGATTGATAGATTGACAGAACTACAGAGAGAACAATCATGCTAGGAAGAAAAAAAATTTAAATATTTAAAGGCTGGCTAATCTAACAAACTGAAATTGTCTACTATATTTTACGCCAACAATTTTTTCCTTCATTCAAAATTTCTTGGTCTCAATCAAAGCCATATGAAAACAGGTTTGTATATTTTACTTAACAAAAGCACATCCTCAAAAGCTCAGCCCTGTCTTTCCCTAGGCTCCCTCTTCACCTTTGAAAAAAGATTCACTTTATTTTATTATAATCAAATCCAGCTACAATCTCAAAAGATTTCTTCTAATACCCTTGACTTTTACCAAAGGCAACACCCTTGTTCCAGCATGAAAGCGAATTCTTGGCACACTTCCCCTAGCTCATTGATCATCACTGCCACTGTCACTGTGAAGCCAGTGAAAAGAAGTTTGGAATCAAAAGACTTGAGTTCAAGTCCTGACTTCCTTCACCATGGCCAAATCTGACTTCATTCTGCTCATTATCAAATGGGAAAGATAATATTTATACAGGGTTTTAAATATCACTAAAGTGAGGAAAATATTTCATCAGCTTTTAAAAATTTTAAAATTCATGTCACCACTATAACTGATCAATCTCTCCTTTTCTGAAGCATATGCCATCCAGTTATATTACACTCTTCCTATCCTCATCATTTTATCATTTGGCTACCTACAAGACACAGTGAGATAGCATAGTAGATGGAGTGTTGGACTTAGAATTGGAAAGAAATGAGTTCAAATGCTTCCTCAGATACCTACTAGACTGACTTTGGACAAGTTACTAAACTCATCTAAATATAATTTCCTCATCGAAAAGGGGGATAATTACATTACGTACCTTGCAAGGTTACTGTGATACTCTCATTTTCCTCAATAACTTTGCTTTTTATTAATGAGAAATCCAAAATCTCCTTAGTCAATGCATTCTACTATGCATGATCAACCAGAATAAACTTAATTCCTCTTGTACATGACAGTTCTTTAAATATTTGAAGATATATCTTTTGATACATTACAACACTATTGATATAACATTATGAAATTTTTGCAAGCCTTTCCTCTATCTTCTACAATACTGCCTTCCAAAATTTGAAATAATTCCTAATATTTAGAACAATAATAAAATTTTTTCATTTGGCTAATGGGTAATACAATTAGTTAACAATTTTTTCTTTACATTTTTACTGATATCTTTTATTTTTAATTATTTTCACATACATTCTCTCATGTTTCCTCCCTTCCTATTGTAGGAAAGACAAAAGAGAGAGAAAGGCAGTTCAGCAAAACTAGCAATGTATTAATTCTTCAAATCAACCAATCAGCAAGCCTTCATTAAATGTCTATGTAAAAGTAGAACATTTCCTGTCTTCTAGCACCTTATCATGCATACACATTACCTAAATAGAAAACATACAAAATAGGAACAAGATCATCACATTGAGGGAGTTCCTTGAAAGTAGAAAAAAAGAGAGTTGGCATCTAAGCAGGGCAGGTAAGGCAACTATGGATTATAAAAGGCAGAAATATAGAGGGAGTGCATCCTTGGCATGAGGACAGCTCATGAGAAGGCATGAAGATGGGAAATGGCATGGTGTATGTGAGTAAATAACAAGGCACCCAGTTTGCTAGACTCAAAGGTGCATGAAGAAAGTAATGTATGATAAGGCTGGAAAAGTAGGTTGTTGTCAGATCGTGTGGGATTATATAAATGCCAAACAGAAGGGTTTATATATTACCCAAAAGGTAAGAAGCCATAGGAGCTTTCTGAGCAGGCAAACAGCATGATCAGACCTATTTATTAGGAATCTTATTTTGGCTTCTGTGTGAAGGACCCCTTTTGGAGAAGGGATGAATGAGACAGGAAGATCAGTTACAACATTTCAAGAAAAAGTTAATACAGTGCTGAATTATAAGAGGGCTGTAGGAATGGATAGAAGAAGGTAGATGTAAGAAGTATTGAGGACTCACAGTAGATATGTCTAGAAAAATGACTAATTAATTACATGAGGTGAAGGATAGTGAAGAGTTAATGATGTCACAAAGATTTTTTCTCTCTTTTTCCCCTTCCCATCTCCCCCTGTCTTTTTCTGTTCTCTACCTTTCTTTATCTCTGTGTCTCCCTTGTGTCTGTCTGTCTCTATTTCTCTGTCTCTCCCCTCCTTACCTCCCCTCCCATTCCCTGTATCCCTGTCTTTGTATCTGTCTGTCTCTGTATCTGTCTGTCTCTCTGCATGTGTATATGTGTTTGTATCTTTCACACTCTCCCTCCCTCCTTCTCTGTGTGTCTATTTCTCTTCTCTGTCTCTCTCTATGGATCTGTTTCTCTCTGTGTCTGTCTTTCTGTCTCTTTCCCCTTTCTCTCTCTCTCTCTCTCTCTCTCTCTCTCTCTCTCTCTCTCTCTCTCTCTCTCTCTCATATTTCTACTATCTGGAAAAAAATAGAAGCTATAAAAATATTCATACTCAATGATAAAGCTTCCAACTTTTATATGAACCCTATTGTACATGCTCTCTCTCTCTCTCTCTCTCTCTCTCTCTCTCTCTCTCTCTCTCTCTC
>JAJPUD010004267.1:18173-77514 GCA_023553655.1 Myrmecobius fasciatus
CTCTCTCTCTCTCTCTCTCTCTCTCTCTCTCTCTCTCTCTCTCTCTCCCCCTCTGGCTCTGTCTTTCTGTCTCTTTGTCACTGTCTATCTCTCTGTCTCTCTCCTCTCTCTATTCTTCCTTTTCCTCTTCCTCCTCTCCTTCACCTATATTTTCTAGCATCCTTCAAGCCTCAGCTAAAGTCTTCAACAAGAAGTTTTTTTTTCCCCTAGATCTCTTTACTCTTGGAGTTTTCCTTCTGAGACTTCTCTTAATTTTTCACATATATGCATGTATAATCTTGTTTGTACTTAGTTATTTGCATATTGTCTCCCTTTTTCAACTGTGATCTAATTCAAAGCAGGCCCTGCTTTTTGCCTTTCTTTGTGTATCCATAGCTTAGTGTGGTGCCTAGCAGTGTTTGATAAAAGCCAGTTCACTGATTGGCTGACAGAGAATAGACTCAAGGATAAGTCCAAATGATAGGCTGAATCAGGCTTATTCAGTAACCTTCAGTATATTTAATGTAAGACTAAACTTAAATTCTAGATTTTTTTTTCCATTCTAATAAGTGATTGGTTCATTGCTTCATGTTATTTCACATTGCTTCACCATTCTCAAAGGGAAGCTCCCAGTGCTTCACAGTGACATAGGTCAAATAACTTCCCAGATTTTTCTTAGCAACAGTATGAATGAATTTGCACCTCATATATTAGCTGTGTGATCCTTGGCAAGTCACTTAACCTCTCTGTGCATTAGTTTCTATTTGTATAGTGGGGATAACATCTTATGAACAGACTTCTTCGGGTTGTTGTAGAAATTAAATGAACACCGGCAGCTAGGTGATAACAGTGGAGAGAGCACTAGCCCTGGAGTCGGGAGAATTGAGTCTAAACCTAGTAGCAGACACTTAGAAGCTGTGTCACTTAATAAGCATTGCCTCAAAAACAAAGAATTAAATAAAATAATATTTATAAAGCCCTTTTTCAAACCTTAAAGTGATATACTTTAGCTAAAGTGCTAAAATCAGG
This sequence comes from Myrmecobius fasciatus, assembly GCA_023553655.1. NCBI lineage: Eukaryota > Metazoa > Chordata > Mammalia > Dasyuromorphia > Myrmecobiidae > Myrmecobius > Myrmecobius fasciatus. The sequence goes on from JAJPUD010004267.1 coordinate 19,182, forward strand.
TATATTATTATTAGGACTATGACAAATATTGCTGAATTGTCTTTTACACTCAAAAGAAAATTCTTGGCAACAAAACCTGAAACTATACTTGTCAAAATACAATCACTTGCCTTCTATTAGCACTAAAAATGTAATCACTGATGTCCCTCACCTTATAATTTGTTATTCTTGCTGTAAATCCTATTGAACTATTTTCAAAGCTTTGTAAATCCTCTTACACATGAGAAACTATGCTTTGTGAAACAATAAGAAGTTGTAAAATTAGTCAAGAGACAAAAGTATCAGGAGTCTGGAAATTGCAAGTTGGCCCACACTTAGAAAAAATGTAGTGAGAGGAGGTTAGCATGGATTTAGCAAGGAAATAAAAATGAGATTCTCTTACTTCTAACATAACTTTTATATTTCTAGTCAAGATTTAATGAAAACTAAAATGGATTTTATAATAAAGATCTAATGACCACTCACCGGTGAAAGTTATCATCACTAGCTAAGAAACTGATTTGAATTACATTTCATTCAAAACACAGATTTCCAACCACTGTCTGTCAGCAAGCACAACCCTACTCCTATGTGCACCATTTTCACACTGACTTTCCCTTGAATAAGTTGCTACTTTCAAAGCTACCTCTCACTTCCTTTGATCCCAACACTCTGAGTTTATCAAAACTCAGAGAAAAAAAGGTAATTATTTCATCCCACCCAAAATTGTTGCCCTTATCTTAGAAACCAGTCATCCATGTTTTACTCAAAAAAATAAGAACATTATATTCAATCAATCGATAACTTAAGGATGAGTTTATTTATTGATTCTCTCATCAAGCTTTCCTTAAATATTTTCTTCTCTTTAAAGTTTCTCATGTTTTCCTGAAATACTTATCATAATCTTCAATTATCCTCTATAATATTTTTCAGAAATTTTATATTCTAAGTCAATTGCCAAATGTCTCTCTTCTTTTAGCAACTAGTTCAAGATTACTAGCTAAGATAGTTTCGAAAATCTTTAGGTTTTGCTGATACAGTAATTGATTTACACTGGATAAACTTAGTTACAAAATAGTTTAATATAATCATTGTCTATATCTATCCCTCTATTTGCCATCTGAAATCATCAGTAACTTGTTTAAATAAGTCAGGTTTGAGTTATTTTCATTGTATATCATATGTTTCATTTTTATTATCTTTTAGTTTTGCATTACTTATTATATTGTTCTGATAAGTCCTTGGATTTGGTATAAAATATCTGATTTAAGGATTATTTCCACACTAGCAATGAGTTATTTGAATTTATTAAAATATGATCCATTTCATTTTTTTCATATGTTATTGGATACTAGCTATATTCTGGTTCTTTTCTCAAAATATTCACAATCTAGATGTAGGGGGTTCTGTATAGTCTACAAGCCTGTACCCTTTCTTATTTCTTACACTTGAATCATTTTTTCAAGTGTATTTTATTAAACAGAGTCAAAGAATAGTCATTAGTGGTTCAGGATCAACTTGGAAAGAGATCTATAGAGTACTGTCCCAAGAATTTGTTCTTGGTCTTAGGCTATTTAATACTCCTGACATATCTGCAAATGACACAAAACTAGGAAAAATACCTAACACACTATATAGAATCAGAATCCAAAATGCTTTTAACAGGCTAATACATTGGAGTACATCAAACATGACTACATCTGATAGTGTAAATATAAAGGTTTACTTTGGGGTTCAAAAATCCAACTTCATAAGTACAAGATAGGGTAGGTATGGTTAGACATCAGTTTGTTAAGAAATGATCTTGCAAATATTCTAGGTAAGGCAAACAGGATGACGAAGGCCTTAAATTTCAGATTTTATAAAGATGGATTAAAGTATTTACAGATGTTTCATCAAGAATAAAGAAAATTCAGTAGGGAGGGGTTGATGAGAGGTATTTTGAAGACTTCTTCACATTTAAACAGTGGGAAGCTTCAGAGACAAATAAGTTGGATACAGAGAAAACTTCATAACTTGGTTTTGTCCAAAAATGAAGTACATTTCTTCAAGAGGCAGAGGGTTCCTGATCATTAAAATGTTTTTAACCATAGGCTGGATAACCACTTCCTTTCAGTGGTAATATTATGATGACTTTTTTTTAATAGAAGTCAGACTAAAATAGTCTCTGAGTTCCTTTCAGTTATGAAATTCAGATATCCTATTCCATTCACTTAAGTTATCAACTGTCAGTTATGTTTATTTAATTTGGAGAAGACAATGAAGTTTTTTGAAGAATTCTGTGCCTCCTAATCCTCTCAACTGTTGTTGCTCCATCATCTATAATTATTTTCATGGAGGTCTTTTTGAAAACTCTTATCATGATCACTACAAAACAAAATGGCCAAATAACTCATGAAATTATAATTTTTATTGTCCTTGATTATACAGAAAAACCAACTCCCAAATACTTAATGAACTCTCCAGGAAAACTTATAAATCATTTCTTTGCTGAAATAAAATTTCCCATATTCTCATTTCAATTATAATGAGAATATCTAGATTAATCTGTTTGAGTTCCTCTAAAAGTATATGTTGGTCATCAAGAATTTCTCATGTAGGGTTATTCACATATGTTTATATTTGCAGACTACCTAAACTGTGTAATCGTTTGCATCGTCTGTCCTTTTTTCTCACCATTCTGCTACCATCACCACCCAACAAATGAGAATGAAAAGAATTTTATATTCCCTTTGTTTCATAGGCTTACATGTCCAAAAAATTCCTCCCAAAGAAGCCAGTCTATTGGTAAAAAGCATTGCTGTATTTACTGAAACTTGTCCTTAAAAAGCAGAAATAACTTGTTGCTGGAACTGTACTAAAAGCCTTTATATCAATGCAAATCTTATACTCTTTGGGCATAATCTCTTGGGCACTGAGTCATGATGAAGCATCATGTTAAGACTTCAAACAGCTGTGAAAATGATAGTTCTATGGCACAGATGTGGTCATATCACTCATGGTAAAACAATAATGACTTCCAATAGATTTTTGCTATGTATCAATACACACACATATATATAGCAATGTATGAATAGATATATATATGTATTCCTGGGTCCTTTTAGCCCAGTTAAATAAGACATCCAATTATGTTCCAAGCTAAATAACTTGACTGATGAACATTCAGAAAATGAAAAGTCAGAGAGTATGTCTTTCCTGGAGAAATTAGAGGAACACTGATATTCAATGTTTTCTGCATATTACTTTTAAGATTTGAAATCCCCTTAAATAATCATAAATTATATGGGGCATGTTGAATGAATGAATATAATGATTGTAGTTAACAATATATTTATGACTAATCAATTAGATAACTATAAGATAAAATATACTCATTTGTTTAAGGTCTTCCATACTTTCTTCCTACCTGCCCTTCTAGATTTATTTCACACTACTCCCTTTAAGTGCCCCAATATTTCAGTAATACTGAATTAAAAGTAGTTTATTTGATCTCATCCAGTACGTCTTCTTTTCTTGATGACAAGCCAATTCATATACCCACATTATGCTCTTTCTACATTTCTGCCTTCTTTTCCTTCAACCCCCATTTCAGATTCTTTTTCTTCCACAAGGTCTTCTATGGTTTCCTATTTCTTTAGGGCACTTTATTCATATTCCTTTTTGGGCTTGTCACTTTATGATCTGTACTGAACTTGTGTATCTTTATAATCTCCCTTTTATGAAGAAAAAAAGAGAAGGGAAAAAGCATTTATATAGCACCTACTATGTGGTAGACACTATGGTAAGGACTTTATATTATCTCATTTGATCTATTAGCCTGTATATACTTACAAGGAAGGCACCATCCTACTTTTCCATCTTTGTATCCTTCATGCCTTATCTAGAAAATGCTTAATAATTAACTCTAATTTTTAATGAATTCTATTAAAAATGATACATTTATAAAATTTTAAGTTTCCTGACTGCAATAATGAAAGTAATTCAGTTTTAACTATTACTAATCCCATATTCAAATGATCAAGAGATAAAATATGTAAAGTATATTGTAAATCTTAAAGTGTAAATACTAATTATTATTCATTTGAATTTCAAAAATGTTCTCTCACAGATATTAGATTTTCAGTTTTGTCCTTGAAATGTAGTTATCTTGAAAAAAGAAGAGATTCTTCCCACTGATGGTACTAGAGTACACTAAAGTTCTTACAACTCATTATTTCTAACTATGAACTGATTATTTCATTAATATTCCAGACTCAAAATTTTGTTGAAATAATTTTTATTTGTTTTAGAAGTACCAAAGAAATCTAGATTTAATGGAGATAATACATAGAAATATTTTGGGGGAAAGATGCTTATCTTGTTAAAGTAAAACACTATACTTAGCATAGTTTGTACTTTCAAGCTATCTAAAAATCATTCTGAAGACATCTAATTCAGAATTTGTGGAAATTTTCTTGAAAAACACAAGTCTAGTAAAACTCAGATTTTTTTTTTCTTTCACAGAATATAATGGTACAAAGTACCTCTCAATACCTTTAAAGATGCTGAAATTTGCCTGGTGACCCATGTATGGGGATAGTCCCAGAGTCTTTTTTATGGCTCCAAGACAAAAGAAAAGAAATACCAACAATATAATGAATGTTCCCTAAATGTAATCTTCAGCATAATTTGAGTTAGAGGTATACAAAAGGAATTCTTCTCTTTAACAAATGTAATCAGTGTGTGGAGTACTCTCTTCCTAGGAGGTATTTGTAAAATCCATCTAAGACACAGGAAAATATGATTATCTAAATGGGATTAAACGATTAACCATGGGGATTCTTACTCATATACAGAAGGTTAAAGAGAAAGCCAAATTTGTGGCGGGGGAGGAATGTTTCCCCTGTGGCATACTGGCAGGGCTCTCTGAAGCTTTTACACAGTACTTTGTGGGGAACATCCATGTTTCCATGTAGTGTTAGACAGATCAAATGCACCACATGGAGCAATTCTAGGTTTTTCTCTGAATGGGTATTGAAATTATTTTTCTTGGAGAGAAATAGACAACCCAGTGGCTTGGCTGACAGTATCAATTTGCCACTGTGTGAGAGAACAATTTCAAGGCTCCTTTGGGTACTATTCCCACAGGCACAAAGGGAAAAAAGACCAAGGTCATAATCTTATATTTAAAATGAATGATCCTCTCCTATTCAAAATTTTTGAGCAAATAGTGTCTTTTTTATTTTTAATGCATAAATGATTATTATTTGGTATTTCATGAGTGTGGGGAATTCCCTATGCAGATAGAAAAATTCCTCCAATGCAGGTTAAGAAAGTTGTCTTGAATGCTGAGATGTTAAGTGACTTGTCCCTAGTTATACAGATAGCATGTGGTAGAAGCAGGTCTTTTTTTATATGGAATGATAATTTTAATTAGGAAAATGAGAGTAACATGAAAAAGTCAACATGCCAAAATATTTAAATAAAAATATAAGTATAACATGTATAAACAACTATGTAACAAAAGTCTTCTGAACATACTAATATTGCCATAAGGAAAATATTAGTGGTTGATTTTTGTTTGACTTTGAAAAGTCATTGCTACTGCATAGATTTTAGAGGAATAAATTTTTTCTTCACAGGAAGTTTTAAGACAGGCCAGAGGCACATCTAAACTCAGATATTTTTGGTTCCAAGCCTTACTCCTATATACAGTATGTTTCTCCTGGATGCCTCTCTATGTTGTACTAACTGTACCAAAATCCAATGATTTTATTTTCTTTTCAGTAAAGATTTCTGTATAATTAGCTTTTATTATAAATCATATGGCAGTTCTACCTGAGGTTAGCTAAAAAGAGAAAATTTTTATTTCCTTTTGGCCAAAAGCACAAAATTACACATTGAATATATGCAAGTGAGAAAAATGTCATTTTCTGTTACCTTTTATTTCTAAACTTCTTCAATGATAAAATTTCTAACCCTGTACTGAATTTTTCAAACTATTCTCATTCATTGTTTGTCCTTACCCTTTTCTTTTTCACAAGATGCTTTTACATTTTTAAAAAATTAATTCTTTATTATTGTTATCTTTCAAGCCATAAATTGAAGACCCTCCAATAATTCTCTTTGGCAGTGTTTAATCTATGTCTACTTTTTAAGGTTATAAATCAGATAATCCAAAAAAGATATAATAACTTTCCTTCCAAGATGATTTACCAAGACAAAACTGGGTTTCCCAAAGAAGTTTTCAGTGGCTCTAAGAGGAAATAGTGAAATCAGATATATATTCCCCATAATGTGATTTATTGGTATCAAGAGATAATATTTCTAAGAAGTGCTTAGAAGAATGCCTGGTTCATAGTGGACACTAGGTAAATACTTAATGCCTCTCTCCCTTTGATGCAATCTGACAGCCAGTCAATGAGCATTTAATAAGCATTTGCAAAATAGCAGGAACTGTGCTGAATTCTGAGGATACAAAGAAAGGCATAGGCATATCACATTTTGTAGGGATTTCTTATCCTAATTTTTGTTTATTTACCACTATTGATATTTCATTCTGATACATGGGTTTAATTTGTATAGAGAACTCTCATTAATGAAAATCACTCTTCCAGTCGAGATCAGCAGCTACAGAGCAATATATCATGTAAGAGAATTAGTTGATCATCTTTTCAACAAGCATTTATTACATGCTTAAGATTTTCCAGACAACATGCTAAGTGATGAGAATGCAAAAACAAAAATATAATTCTTTCTCTTAAGGAGCTCATATTCTACCAGCAGAGACAGTTTGCAAAAACGACTATGTACACGGAGCACTAAGAAGCTAATTAATTTTTTCCATAGTAATTTATTTCCCCAGTTATTATTAGTTCTTATTCAATTAGTATATATTTTCTATTTACTTATCAATATGTGTTTTCTTTTTACATCACATGCTAGTAAGCTCCTGAAAGGCAGGAAATCTTTTATTTCTGTCTTTATGACTTCAGTGTCTGGCACAAAGTAGCTTAATAAACATTTACTAATGAAATTAATCTCAGTTTTCTAAGTAATTATACTTAGATACAACTATTGATTGAATTTAGTAGTCATAATAATTAAGAACTTACCTGTATGTCAGTAAGTTGATTTAAAATACGGGTGGCAAGCTTAGGACCATTTTCCATAGTTGGAACATGAATATTCTAGAAAAGATGAGGAAGAAAGTAACTTAAAGAAACTCATGTGTACTGTGAAAATTTCAAGACTGAGAACAAAGCTAGATAATCTAGCAAATAAGAAAAACTGCCAGACCTCTTATCTTTTTGGAAAGTGTATGTTCTATAAGTGACTGTTCAACCTTAATATTTTATGATGCCTAAGTTTTGACTTTTTTTTCAAAAACAAATCATTGATGAGGGCAGCTAGGTGGTGTAGTGGATAGAGCACCAGCCCTGAAGTCAGGAGGACCTGAGTTCAAATCTCCGACACTTAACATTCCCTATCTGTGTGATCCTAGGCAAGTCACTTAACCCCAATTGCCTCAGCAAAAAAGAAAAAAAATCATTGAGGTAGCTGTGTAATATAGTGAATAGAGTGCTGGACCTATACTTTGGAAGACTTGAGTTCAAATTCTGCCTCACCTATTTACTAGCTGTGTGATCCTTGTCAAGTTATTTAGGATATGTTTGTTTCAATTCCCTCATGTGTAACATAATAATACTCACAAAGTTTTTGTCTTTTTCCCCTTTTTTATTAAATCTTTTAATTTTGAAAACATTTTCAAAAATAATTTTTCAACATTGACCTTTGCATAGCCTTGTGTTCCAAATTTTCCCCTCCTTTTCCCCACCCCCTCCCCTAGATGGCACTAATCCAATATATGTTATACATGTTAAAATATATGTTAAATCCAATATATGGATACATATTTATACAGTTATCTTGCTGCACAAGAAAAATTGGATCAAGAAGGAAAAAAACTGAGAAAGAAAACAAAATGCAAGAAAACAACAGAAAGAGCTCACAGAGTTTTTGTGATGATCAAATAAAATATTTGGAAAATTCTTTACAAATTGATAAATGATAGATAAATACTATTGTTATTTCCCAATATATTCCACACAATGCAGCTGACTAAATGAGCTGACTAAACCTATTCCCTTCCCTTAGTACACATTTTCTCCACTTGGCATTCATTTTTCATTTATTATATATATATATATATATGTATTATTTATTTCTTATTCTACTAACCTAAATTGGATTTAACATTTTCAAGTTGGATTCCCAGAGGTGGATGATAATTTATGATAGGGTATAAGTCTGTGACATAACTCTTCTAAAACTATAGCTCCCAATACCCCACTGGAATAATCAGCCAGTAGACACAATTAATTCTTAGCAAAGACATTTATTAAATGGCATGGTAATAAAAATTGCTTTTAAAAAATCCATCCCTCTTTCATCTCACCCAGAAATATATATGGCTCATTGGCTACTTGGGCTTTTTTGGTGTTAATTGTTAGCCAAAGTTAACACAAGCAGCAGAGAATCAATTTAACTGTGTTGCAACTCAGTTTCAGAGGACGCATTGAATGTACAATCATCTGCAAACAAAAATTCCTGCACCAGCAATCCGTTCAGTTTATTTTTGTCTTATACCCTTTCCAAGTTGAAGAATTTACCATCAGCAATAGCTGATCTTAATGTTCACCTTCATTGAAAGCATTTTATAACATGGCTGAAAACATAGTGCTATTGTACAATAAGAAATGATCAACAATAAGATTTCAAAAAAAAAACTGAAAAGTCCTGTATGAACTGATGCAACATGAAATGAGCAGAACCAGGAAAACAACTTATATCTTATCTGCAACACTGTGCCATGATCAAGTACGAATGACTCAGCTCTTCTCAGCAACACAATGATCCAAGACAAATACAAATGCAAAGGATTTTCAAAGGAAAATGCCATCTACATCCGGATAAAGAACTGATGACCTTTGAATGCAAATAGAAGCATATTGTTTCACTTACTTTATTCTTTTTCATGTTTTATTTTTCCTTTTGATCCATTTTTTCTTTCATAACTGTGACTAATATGGAAACATTTTATATGATAGCACATGAATAACATATCAAACTGCCTACCTTCTTTGAAGGAAAGAGAGGAGGAAAGGAGAGGAGAAAAGAAATTTTGGAACTCGAAAAATCTTATAAAATTAATGTTTAAAATGCCTTGACATATAATTGGAAAAAAATATTATTTTAAAAAAGCCATCCACATGGAAAAAGTATCTGGAGAACATCACCATTTTAGAAGAATTTCTTGTTCCATTTAGATTTTATGTTGAACATTCTCTATCATGCTGGCAGATGCTTTTAATTAGCATGCATCTCCCTATTTTTGAGCTTGAATAATGTTCAGAATGATCAACCAAAACCATGTCTGTTGTTATATCTTATTGGCAATCTTGTATAATTTTATCATATGTATGGGAAGCAAGTCTTTAATAGTTTATGCTATCAAATTGAATGCTTTCTTTTAGTAAATAATAGTGCAGCTAAGTGGCACAGTGGATAGAAAACTAAAATTGGAATCAGGAAGGTACCTCATTATAAGTTCAAATCCAGCTCAGATACTACCTAGCTATGTGACCCTAGGCAAGTCACTTAATTCTGTCTGCCTCAGTTTTTTCATCTGTAAAATGATTTGGAGAAGGAAATGGCAAACCACTGTAGTATCTTTGCCAAGAAAACCTGAATGAGATCATGAGGAGCCAAATAGGACTGAAAATAACTGAAGAACAAAAAATGAGAATAACAGAGTAATATCTTGCATTTTCTATTTCTTTCTGACAACTATGTTATTATAAATAAATTATCTAGTGTAAAATATTTTGTAAAAGTTTCATATTTTCATCATGAATGCCCTTGATATGTAGGGTATTTTCCCCAAAGTTTGAAAGATAGAAAAAATTATAGATAGATAGAATAGGTATAAATAGATATAGGTATGAGATGATTATAGATACCTTTTTAGATAGCAATATAAAAATTTTCCCCAAATCATTAATATCCTTTCCTGTTTCAAAAAGCTGGAAGACTAATACTTTCTTGCCATAAAAGCTATATTACCTATAGCATGGGCCTCTGCTGTTTATAAGTAGGACCAATTAAAACCAAACTATTCTTTCCATCTTTGTTTTTATTAATGTCATTTCTGCTTCCTCACATAGTACAATAAAGAATTTTATGTTTATGTTAGTAGTTCAAATATTATGGCTCCACTATATTTGATTAAGAAAAAAGTTTGTTATAAAATTTTTTACAGATTTTTTTTTATTTTTCATGTTTCTTGTCCATCTAGTTTATCCTTTAAATCTTGGTGTGACTATTTAGTTGAATCTCTTGCCAAACTTTGCTAAACTTATTTTTTCTTGTACTATCATTTTATGAGGTGATGTTGTCCATGATATTCCATCAAAAGATTTTACAAATAAATTTATAATCTAATAGTGGTTTTCATAGGCTGTCAGGTCTCTGCTTGACAAAGATATGAAGTTTTTGCTCACTGAGGCAATTTCTAGGCTCTTTCTCTGATGGTGATTGATTTACCTATTTTAAATCTCTGTAGGAGATAGCAACAGTCTGTACTGATATCTATCGTTATATCAACAGATAATAATGAGCTTTATTACAGTGTCAGTAATATTTTAAAATAAGAAAAGCATAGAATATAAAACAAGAAGCAATAATAGTCACTTTATAATTAACTATTTTTATGGTATATGAAAGACTGTCAAAAATGAGAAATGAGAACACATCACCTCTAAAAGTCAGAAAAAAATATATTCAGTATAAAATCAAAGGAATTTAGATAGTTAATTCAACTAATTCATATCTCAACTAACCTATATAACCATCTAATTATAAATTTAACTGCTATTAATCATGAAAATTGAGATGTCATAAAGAAGGAAAAGAATGATGAGAAAAGTAGGCAGAAATAATATGAAAGAAAGAGGAATTTATTAGAAGTAGAACATGTCTGTCAATTAAATCTTCACATTTCCTTAAGAGGACTTATAAGTGAATGGGTAGTCCACATTTAATTACCAAAAAATATATATCATTTTAGATCTATCATGTACAAAGTACTAGAGATTGCTAAATTTAATAGTGGCTTAGTTTTTGACTTTATGGAACTTTGGAGTTTGGTCACATACAGAGAAACAAACACAAATACATATCAAAATAATACATTTCTCTATAAAATTGTCGTTGAACACAAGGAAAGCCAAGCCATACTGATTATCTGCAGTTCTTAATTTACCAAGGAAATTTGGATAATGGATTCTAAAGACTGGAAACAACCTTAATTACCTATAGGATTGGTGGAAAATATATAAAACTGAGAATATACTGAAATATCAAAAATACCAAAACCAAAGTTAATTGCATGAAAAGTTAAGAAGGTCGCTTTTAAGCTATGTAAATGCACCATAACTCAGACAAAGAAAATTAACAAAACCATAAGTGAACATTGAGAAATAATAAAAATGAATAAATGCTTTTCTTACCTCACCCTTGTAAAGTACATCAGAAACTGGACAAACAACACAAGCTGTACCACAGCCAAACATCTCTTTTACTCTGTTTTCTTTTAGGGCAACTATTAGGTCATTCATAGTAAGATATCTCTCAGTCACCTTAAATTCATCCTGTTCAGGAGATTGAAAATAATTTTTAGTAGACATGAGATTTCTAATTTTGCTTCTACCCATGAACATTTTTTTAAACTCAGATGTGGAAAATAATTATTATTTCATATAACCTTTATAAGGTAAATTGGGAAAGGTTTGGGGGTGTTTTTTAATGAAGAAATTGTAGTTTATATATAGTAAATAACTACTCTAAAGAAGTCCTCTTCTCAAGAGTCAGATATCATTGGCATGTCCCTTTTTTTCTCAGAAAAAAATATTATTAGGTACTAGAACTGTACTAGAAATTATATTGCCAAGAAAACCTAAATGAGTTCCTAAAGAGTCAGACAGAACTGAAAATAACTGAAAAACAAATGAGAGTAAATAATAGAGTAGTATATCTTGCATTCTCTATACCTTTTTTTATATGTCATTTTACTGAGGACATAAAATGCAACAAAATGCATTTTATCTCCATCAACATAATTTCCTGAAGTAATTTCATCACAAAAGAAAATGATAGCTATGGTAAACAAGATGGAGGATTAGACAATTTCTCTGATACTCATGACTTTTCAAATATCTCTAAAATAAGAATTGTGTACAAAAGATTGAGAAAATTATAGAGTTATTTCTAGACTGTAAGCCATCTAAGCTTACAGGAGATAATAGCTCTAAGGAGGTAATAAAAGATGATAATCACTGTATGTTTCTCACAGCAAATAGGAAGATAAAACGTGAAGGCAACTTGATTCTGATGCAGTGGATAGATCATTGGCTCCGAAGTTAGAAAGATGTGAGTTCAAATGTGGCCTTTTAGACATTCTAGCTGTTTGACTCTGGGCAAGTCACTTAATCTGTTTGCCTTATTTTTCTCAACTATAAAATGGGGGTAACAATAATACATACCTTCCAAGGTGGTTATAGATCAACTGAAATAATATTTCTCTTTTTAAAAAGCATTTAGCACAGGACCTAGTACATAGTAAGCATTATTCCCCTTCCTTTTAATAGAGAATTGTACTTCCTATGTTCCTACCCCTCCTAATTCACTTATTTGGTTCTTTCTAACAACATTTTTAAAAAGTATTTAAAACTAAATTTCTATTTCCTTCCTCATTTTTGAACAGTGACAGACCTCACTATTGTCCATAAACAAAAAGAATCTTGCTGAAAAGTGCAATAACAAGTAAAGAAAAATCATTTAATATTTAATATAGTTTTCTTTTGAATTCTTCACAATTTTACCAATTCTAACTCCTGTTTAGTAATTGGTTAAAAATCACCAGATGCTTTGGGTTATTGGGTACCAAAAAAAATCAATGACTTTTTTTAAACAAAATATCAAAATGGAAAAAATTAAAGCCAATAATATCATGAAAGAGAAAATAAGAAACTTCAGCTCTTAAGTTCAAGAAGGGAAATACATTACATCACAGGTAGATTGAGCTGAATGAGAAAGGAGGGAAGAGAAAATATGCCTGCGAATGAAATTATACTTATTTGTAAGTTTCAGTTTATCTCAGCCTGCAATTGTAATTATACATTTTCCCAACCATGAGTTTACAAAGGTCTTTATAAAAGGAAAGGAAAGGAAAAAAAAAAAACAACCAAACCTGTCCAGAAAATCAGCCAAGCCAATTAAAAACAAGCTGAGTTCTGTGTTGTGGAAAATACACACATGCTGAACTGTCTTCCTTCTGCCCACCCTTATTTATCTTTGGACCATTTCCTCTGGCTGATGAGGGCTTGTAACTCCCTGACTCCCCCTCTCCCTCCCTCCAGAGAACTCCTGGCATTTCATGTCTCCCTATTTCAAAATAATTTATAAAACAAATAATACCTAAGGGACATTAAAAAAAGCTTCCCTCATAATAACCTACTTTTTATACTAGCAAATCATTAGGATTGTAGAGATTTTCCACTTGCAACTTGTCATCAAACCTTCTGTACTTGGTTGATTTTTTTTAATACAACAAAAATTATTGAGTGTCAAAAACACATTTTTCCAACTCTAAACATATTTAGGACAGGGCAAGCTGTTTGAAATATACCAACAGTTTGCAAATGTCATGGCCAACGTGCCAGCCAGCATGTGGCAGTTGGGTCTTGTCTACTTCAGGGGTTTGTAGAATTATTTATAGCACATTTCCTCTATTTCAAAAATCCCTGCCAGAGAAACTGTTAGCACTCTTTTAGAAAAAAAAATCCCTGTTTATAAACATATTTCTTATTAACACTGTTTGACCACAGTATGGACAAAGCCTATCCATGTCCCTTGGAGACTATTTTACTCCATGAGTCAAAAGCTCCATCCAAATTTTCTTGTCAGACAACCATTTCATTCAACATTTTCATCATGAGCTCCTTACAGCATTGTTACCAATACAAAATGTTTTAATCTGTTCACCAGTGTTACACAGATGAACATTAGCATACCATAAACAATTTTGGAGTTTGAGGATTTATTTTCTTGAGAATTCTAACTTAAAAATAAAATTGGAGTGATGGAAATCCACTTGTAATAAGATATATTAACAATTAATTTATTTACCAGTGAATAAACTTCTAAGTACATAGATAACTTCTATTATCCTTCAGAAACAGGGAATATGAATATAGCTGGAAGCAAAATTTTTTATTCCTGCTTAGTATGGAAAAAATATTCCATTGCATTATACATTGTTTAGAAAGTAAAAACTGAGTCTTTGAATAAAAAATTTATAACATGTTTGAGAAAAGAGTTTTCCTTTTTTTTGATTCTGAGAGCCTGCCTAACAGGTTTCTCCCAATCCTTTGGAAAGAATTATACTTATTTGATGAATCTGCCAAGACAGTACTTTTAAACAAGCTCTTCTTACTCACATTAAGATTGAAAGAAGAGATAAGATTAGTTGGAACCACAGGGTATTATTTCAACACTACCCTGGGCTTATATCCATTACTGTTTATCCCATGACAAGTTGCAAGTAGAAAATCTCTACAGTTACAAAAATTGTTAATGGCAAAATAACCGACCCATTTCTGTGCCAGATCCAGTATACTTTGCCTTGTCACTCCTGGAAGAATGATACCATCTAGTGGTGGAGTTGCCAGTTCATCCTCTGCAACAGAATAATAATGATAATTAAAAGAGGGGTTACTTTCCAAATATAAAAATATACATTAGAAATAGTAAGCATAAACTTAAATTTCTACAACAATTATTAGATATTAACCAATTTAGATTTGGGGAAGAGGTTGTTATCATCTTTTCATTATAAGGTTTTCCAATCTCTCAAATGACAGATAAATCCGTGAGAAAAAAAAAAAGTCAACTGATTTAATTGCCATCAGTTTGCTATTGGCCCAGAGAAAGATAACAGCTTTCCCCACAAAAATGAACTGAGAAGACACAAACTATCCTAACAAAGAATAATACAGCCAGGGAAGAACTCGAGCTATGTTGAATCTAATATTTTTAAAGTATTACTCATTGAGTTCTCCTTTAAATGATACACAAGGGATCATCCTTCTCTAGTTCATGCTCGATAAAGGAGGAAATTAGTCAATTTCTATGGTTACCTTGACTGGATTCTGCCATCACAATTCTGTTGCTCATGAGTGAAAGTCCGCTTATCAGTTTTTATACGACACATATATGCCACTAATTCATTCATTCAAAAAAAGAGATGTTAAAAACCTACTATGTGCAAGCCTACACTGACATTCCTTCTCAGTTTTTAAGAGAATTCACATGAAAACCTTTCAAGAGTAAATATAATTGGTCTCCAGCAAAATTTCTGCTTCTTAGAGTGGGTGCCGTACCATAAGATCCCATTGATCCTCACTCTCTACAAAGAATAGAGCATCAGAAATAACACAGAGATGAAAACCTCACTAGTGGACTATTATATTACAAAATTATGTCATTTTTATTGACTTAATCTATTGTTTACAGTTTATTGAATCACAATTCTATGAAATTAGGGAACGTTTCAGTAGCTTGTCCTATGGTTCTAATTTGTGGAACATTTTTTAGCAATAAAGGCATTGTTGCAACTTTATCAAATTTTTTAGATGACACAAAGCTAGGAACCTCACCTGTGGACTATTATACCACAAAATTATGTCATTTTTATTGACTTAATTAGTTGTTTACAGTTTGTTGGATTATAAATCTATGAGATTAAGGAGCATTTCAATAACTTGTCCTATGGTCCTAATTTGTTAAATATTTTTTAATCAATAAAGGCATAGTTATATCCTTATCAAAATTTTTAGATGACTTAAAGCTGGGAACATTACCTGGGGACTATGATATTACAAAATTATGTCATTTTTATTGACTTAATTCCTTACAGTTTATTAGATTACTATGAGATTAGGGAGAGCTTCAGTAACTTTGCCCTATGGCGCTATTTTATTAAACTTTTTTTTTTATCAATAAAGGCTTAGTTGCATCCTTATCAAAATTTTTAGATGACACAAAGCTGGGAAGAACAACTTATATAACAGATGACAAGTCAGGCAGGATCCCCCAAAAATGTTTATAAGATTGAATACTGTACTGAATTATATAAAATGAAATTTAATAGAGTCAAATGTAAAGTCTTGAATTTGGGTTCAAAAAACCAACTTCAAAAATCCAAGACAGTTGGCATGACTAATAGAAGAGTTTGTCGAAAAACAAGACAGAAGCTTTTTGTTATGTGAGCCCAATGAGAAAGCAGTGTGGCTATTATATTCCAAAAAGCTAAAAAACTTGAATTTAATTAAATAAAAAGAGGTATAGCTCTCAGAAATAAAGAGCTAATATTTATACTGCAGGGCAACTAAAAGGTATAGTGGGAGGTCTGGATTTATGATGACTCATCTTCCTTAGTTCAAATCTGGCCTGAGACATCTACTACCTGTGTGACCCTGGGCAAGTCACTTAACCCTATTTGCCTCAGTTTCCTCATCTATAAAATGAGCTGAAGAAGGAAAAGGAAAATCACTCTGATAACTCTGGATACCAAGAAAACCCCAACTGGGGTCATAAAGAGGGAGACCTGACTGAACAACTAACAACACAATCCACATTGTACACAACACTGGTCAAATCATATTCACAGTAAAATGTCCTGATTACTACATCTTAGGAAGGACATTAACAAGCAAGAGACCATTGAAAGAAAGAAATTATGATAATGAAGGACCTTGAATTCATGCCATACATGAAGATTTATTAAAGGAATTTAAGATGTTTAGCCTGGAAAAAAAAAAGACCTAAGAAAGCTGTACTTACTTACTATATTCAAGTATTTTAAGAGAAGACTTATAAAATAGGTATAATACTTGTTCTCTTTGACCCCTAAGAGCAGAATTAAAAATGTCTGCTATAAACTGCAAAGAATTAAATTTAGGCTTAATGTAAGGAAACCAAATGTGTTGTTGTTCAGTCATTTTCAGTCCTGTCCAACTATCTGTGACCCCATAATGATATTTTCTTGGCAAAAGTACTAGGGTGGTCTTCTCAGGCCCACTTTACAGTAAGGAAATGAAGCAAAGAGAGTTAGATGACTTGTCCACAGCTAGGAAGTGTGTGTCCAAAATGGAATTCAGGGGACATCTTTCTGACTCCAGGTCTAGCACTCGGCTGCCTTCCCAACAATTAGAACTATTTAAAAATGGAATAGGCTACATCAGAAAGTAGTATATTCTCCTTCAATGGAGACCCTGAAGAAAAGACTGGCTAGCCACTTGCTACTTGTGCTTTGGTATGGATACTTCTTCCCAGTTTCAAATATGTGACCTTTCTATCCCAAAATTTTATAATTTTATGATATAAAGCAAATAGAAGATATATTCCCTTGTTTTAAGAAAGAGTCAGGTGGAGAAGCCAAATACATACTTGCAAAATTATTTAAGTGAATTTACAAAGCAGTTTAGCAGTAAGAGCAGTATAAAATGGATTCACGTGTGATGAGAAAACACAAATAGGGAAGAAACAAATTTTTGAAAGCCCTTCAAATGTTATATAAAGTTGAAATACAAACTCATATTTAGAGGTAATCTAGTCCAATCCCCTCATTTCATAAATAGAAAAATCGAAGAGTAAATATGTCAAGTGATTTGTTTAAGGCCATATTAAAAGTGTCAGAGCCAAGCCTGAAGACCAAGCCTCCCTGTGCTACCTCTAACATCTCTATGTCTACTGAAAGTTGTTTTTCTAGGTGTTTCCTCTTGAATTATCCTGATAACTGCTTGATCTTTTATTGCTGTGAGTACCTGTAGGAAAACACTGAGAATTGTGACTATTTTCATCTTCTTTGAGAGGGTAGGGAAAGATTTAGAGATCAAGCAAGGAAAAAAGACTGAAATAAAAGTTCTGAAGAGTTTACTAATGAATAAAGAATAGATGAATTGAGACCAGTTGAAGACAGACAATAAAGGGATGAATCCTAAATTCTCCCAAGCTCCTGTATATATTATATAAATACTTGAAAAATTATTTTGCTTAAGTAAGGAATTTTCATATCCAAGATAACTAACTCAGATGTGTTCTTTTTTTCTCATGGCAGGAGATAAGGTCTGTTAAAGAACAAAGTTTGGATGTTTGCTTGCTTGCTTGTTTTTGTTTTGTTTTACCTTTTATCTTCCACTGAAAATAGCTTTACTGGCAAGAAGAGAACCAGCAACCCCTAGGCAATCATTTTATTTTAGCTTTACTTGTTTCATCTTCTTCAATCACAGACTAGATTAGAGGATTGTGGGTTTAAATCCAGACAAGGCCTTAGAAGTAACCTAGTCTAATTTCCTTCATTTAATAAGGAGACTTATATCAGAAAAGTGAAAGAACTTCCCTAATGCCACAGAGATGGTGTGTGGTAGAGCCAAGATTTCCATGCAAGTCCTTTGACAAAATTCAGCTCACTTATGGTTTCATTTGGTTTCATTTTTTCCCTTATGCTGAAACCAGTAGCCAGCCTACATGGAATCTAAGGAAAACAAGATCATGAAGTGTATAAACTGTCTGCTTTATAAAATGCATCCTTTGCACAGCATCCTACCCATTAGCCTAAGGTCAACAAACAGAACATCTGCTCCCCTGGGTGCCAGACAGAGATGACGACATGAAAACATTTGGGTGAGAAATATTCATTTTCTTCTGCAACCACAAACATGTTTACTGGAGTCAGAACGAGCTCCATATGGCCTCAGATTATCCAACACAAGGAAAGCAGAATGTAAGCCCACAAATTCGGCTCGCTTTTGACAGAAAAATCATGTTTAGGAACTGGATTATCTAGAAGCAGTACAACAACAGAAGACCTATTCTTTACCAAATGGGACATTGCTATAGTCAAGAGAATTATAATGATCATAATTTTTAAAAGCATGTAAGTGTCAAATAGTCACAAGGGATATATAAAAGAAAACCACTCTGATTGTTTCTGTGTTCTAGGGATTTAGGACCAAATAGTTTTACTAGAAAAGGACTCCAAAAATTCCTGTGACAGACACAAGGTCTTCTATAAATCAACAAGTGGCTGGGGGGAGGAAAAAGGGGGAATGGAAGGGAAAAGGTATCAAATATAGTTTATATTACAATTATAATTTATTACTTAGAAAATATACAAAGTAATCTTGATTAACAACATTGAGTAGAACCTAAAACCATACCTTCAATCCCTGTGATTTTCTTATCTTTAAAGAGGCAGCTGAGTACGGATAAAGGAAGAAAGGATACTCTAAACTGTTCCACATAGCTTTCTTTTAAAGGTATAAAAAAAAAATATATACAATTGTGGTCAAAAAAGAATCTGAGAGTTTGGGTTGGCTATAAATTCATAGTAAGTCCTGAAACTAACCACACCAAAAATCCTGGGTGATGTATTTTCAATATCTTTCCTGCCAAGACTAGAATAAAGTTCACTTTGCCAATGCTGGTAAAAAATTACTAAAATAAGACCTAGTACTGATTCATATTTATAGGAATCATCTCTCTGGAGCCAAATGACACAGGAGGAATTAGAGGCAACACATCTGCTTACTGCAACAAAGAAAACATTTCAGATTTAATGTTGAAACCAGAACTAGGTCTTTAAATTACTAAGTATTTCTTAAAGTAAGATTTCTCATTTCACAGTTCTATTTCACTACCATGAAACAAATAGGCTAATAGTTTAAATCAGACTTTGAAAAAAGTTTTCAAAATTAATACTTCAAATATCTGTTATTTCATAGGTGCGACTATTTACTATGCTGACAGCTGAAAGGTAGTGATAAAGAATGAGAAAGTGAATGAGAGGGAGGGGAAGAGGAAAAGAAGAAAGGAAGGAAAGAAGGAAGAAGGAAGGAAAAGAAAGAGGGAGAAGATGGAAAAAAGGAGGGAAAAGGAAGAAAGGGAGGTGAAAAGAAGCACAAAGAGGCAGCAATAAAACAATAAACATTGAGAAAATATTCACAAAAGGAGAATCGCAAGAGGACACAATGTAATTTTGTTACTCCTGTGGTATGTTTATTATATACATAAAAATAAGCTAAGTTCATGGTTCTATATAAGCAATCATTTCTTTTGATCTTCTTTGCATACTTAAAATCTTAATAAAAAAAGTTCAGTATGCTTCCTTTAGTGGCCTCCATTTGTTTACTAGCAAATGGATTTGTGAATTTAGTGACTAAAAATATCTATCATTTAAAAACCAACTATATGATGAGGACCCTCTATGAACATGGCTTTGTATGAGTTTCCATAACTGCACCCATTCCAACAGACTCCCCAGTACAGCCTTCAAATACTTAGGGTCATTTATATATTGAAAAGTAGAAAAAGAGAAATAGAAAGGACATCTAGAAGAATATTTAGGTTCTCTAGTCCATTGAGTGATTGCTTTTAGGCTGCAGGATGATGCTGGTTTGCTCATTTATTTTCAAGAACCAGGATCTTTATTTCACATGCTTCCAATTGAAAAAGCCCTTAAAACACTTTAGGACTTGGGATACTAATCCTAAACTTCTCTGTGTCCAACAGGTTCTCATTCTAATCACAGAATCTCAGAGTTTGAAGGGATCCCAACAGCTAACTAATCCAATCATATATGACTGCTGCCAAGAATCTCCTTATAACATACCTTAAAGGTATTTCTCAAGGCTTTGTTTTAAAACACCTTAATTGTTACCATCGTTGTTACTTAATTGTGTTGCAAACACAATATTTTCTGAATCCCATCCATTTTGCCCTCTAAAATGAAACAGAACAAGTCTTATGCCTCTTCCACTTAGCAGGTCTTCAAATACTTGAAGTTTTTTTATGTTCCTTTTGAGTCTTGTCTTCTCTTCTATAGGTTAAACTTTCCCAATTCCATCATTTTTTGGCATGAACTTAAAGCATTTCACCATCCTCTAGGTAGTCTCCAGCTTATCAATCTAGCTGCCAGAACTCCACAATATTTCAGAGGCAATATGACCAGGGCAGAGTACTATAGGAACAATAATTAACCAACAAGAATTTATAAAATGGCTATTATATACATGGCACTGTGACAATAAATACAAAACAACAACAACAACAAAAATAGTCTTTTTCTTAATGAGTTTGCATGAATCGATCACCTTTCCACTGCTAAATATTATAATATCTTGATTAACATAATGTAAAACCAAAATAGCAATTGGGGGGGGGAGGGGGGGGGTAGATTGACATATCCAAATAAGAATTTTCAGAAAATTTAGCTTTAATTTACAATAATAAATATACAACTTTGTAGAAAGCAATAAAATTCCTATGATATAAGAAAAAAATTGAAAAAACTCCCTAGTTGGAACAATATTTGCACTTATGTACAGAGCTGTAAATGTTCTATAGCAGACTCAATTTGTATGGCACCTTCCTAGGTCAGACTCTTGGGTTAACACAAGCATTCATTTGGAGAGATATTCACTATCAAAAATGAAGGAATTTAAATAGATAGGGAAACTGTCCCTCATTTTTAAAATTCACTGAACTCAGGGATACTGAGTTCATTTTAAGGAATTTGATAAATAGTCCTGATTTAGGCACCAAATTAAAAGGATAAAATCTTTTCTTCCCCTGAAAATTAACTATGTTAGTTTCTTTGGTCAACTAAGTAATTGTATGGGATAGTGAAGAGGTTAAGTAGAAATTTTCATAGTGACCATAAAAAGGTGTTATTGTGAATACTGACAGATGCTATAGTGGATTTTTCTAGAACCAATTCACAAAAACACCCATCAGTATTAATCTAAGTCCTTTACTGATCTCATAAGAGTTTCATGACCTAAGAACAGAAAACAATTGAATCTAATGTTATTACCTCCATCTTCATTTATCCAGTATAGGAAAAGGTTCATGGTTCCTACTTCAGTTATCTGATGATCTTCTCCATAGAGCCAAAGAACTTGTTGACATCCTTGTTGCAGTGCTTCATTTTGGGCAAAAATGGAAGCACCATAATTGCTAATTGAAGAGGAAAAAATATCATTTAATGGTAATGATTTTCTTTCCCCATGTCTACCCTCTAAAAATTCAAAATTTTCATTATTTTTGGTAAATATATTCATTGTATTTCTGAAGCTTAAATTTTCCCAAATATGGCTTTCATATTATTAATGCACATATTTGATTAAAAATATCTTTACCCAGATATTCTATTGAATACTATGAGAGACTTTTTTATCCCCAAGGAGATAAAAGTAAATGGCAATAAAATTTCTCAAAAATTCAGGAGCTGCCTATAAAAGTTCAAATGCTCTTCATCAATATGGTTTGGCACAAAATATACAAAGTCATTCTTCTGAGTATCAAATCCACTCTAAGTTACATTAAGGACTAAGGAATCCTGTATCTTTCTTTAAGATGCAGTCTAGAAGTGTAAATAGGCAAAAAACAAGGTCTTCAAGTGATCAACAACATTCCCACATTTTATTCAATTTGAAGGATAATGAGTAGCTATATAATATTTCCTTTAAAGTTCACATATATTATTAAGAGGTACTATTATTTGTCTTTATGCTTTTTCAGTAATTAATTTACATAAATACCTCTATTAAATGCAATATTACTGTTTCCTTTTAAGATTCCATTTCTTTAAAAGTAAATACCCTGAAATCAAACTTTCCGGATAGACAAAATTGAATATCATTTTAAATTATTTAAAAAGAAAAGAATTACTCATGTAACCTTTGATACATTGAACATCATTGTAAAGATGCTTCACTATTTAATCCTCACTTTTAAGGAAAAGAATTTAACATTTATAATGTTGTAAGGCACTCTATAGAGTAAATTGAAAACAAAACTTTCTTGAGATCAGGAAACCCCTCTGTGATTAAAGAACATCAGAACCTTCACCTTCTTCAGTATGTCCATTGAAAGATATTTTACTGTATTTATTATTGGGCCCCATAGATTTATTTCCTGGTAAGCTGACTACCTTAGCTCAGCTTTTTATTGTGCTCAAATTTCCTTTTGGATGTTAACTATGCTTTTTGTTCCTGGAGTCATTAACACATTTTTGATCCCTTTCATGTGTTTTCTATGTTTGTGAGAATAACATCTCACTTTGAAAAAGAAAAAAAGATCTAAAAGTTTAAAAAAAAACTAATTGAAAAACTTCCTGAGTCGAACAACTATAACTGAATTCCATGGGAAACTAGGGAAGTGAAAGAATTGAACATCTTACCACCAAAAACTGAAATTCAGCTGAATTAGCAAGGGAAAAAAAAAACAATTTCTCCACTGGCTCAAAACACATGAAACTGATTCTTTACTATAATTTTAAAATTGAGATGAGCATCTAAGAATCCATTTCAATAATGCAAATCTCTTTGTAAGAATGGCTCACATTTTTAAAGGACATCAACAGGTAGTTTTTGGAAAAAGAAATCAAAGCAATATGTAGTCAAAGAGAAAAAAATGCTCTACCTCATTATTGATTAGAGAAATGCAAATTTATCTGAAATATCACCTCATACTTATCAAACTGATTAAAATGATAGAAGGGGGAAAAGACAAATGTTGGAGGGGTTATATAAAAATTGTTCCACTGTTGGTAGAGCTATAAAGTGATCCAACCATTTTGGAGAGCAATTTGGAATTAGGCCCAAAGAGTTATAAAATTGTGTATATCCTTTGACCCAGTAATATCACTATTAGTTCTGTGTACTAAGATAATCAGGGAAAAAGGAAAAGAATTTCTGTGTTCTAAAATATTTATAGCATCTCTCTTTGTGTAGCAAAGAACTGGAAAGTAAGTGAATGCCCACCAATTGAGGAATGGTTGAACCAGTCATGATATATAACTAGAATATTGCAATGCTGTAAGAAAACAGGTTGATATTAGAAAGGCATTGAAAGATTTCCATGAAATAATGCAAAGAATGAACAGAACCAAGAGAATGTTATATATGTTAGGACCAATATTGTCCAAACACTAGCTGTGAATGACTAAGATATTTTGAGTAATATAATTATTCAAACTACAAAGAACTCATTAAAAAAAACTATTCATTACCAGAAGAACTGCTACATGGAAGTGTGTATTATGTGGTTATATATATATATATATATGTACATATATATATATATATTTGTAGCAAATGTTGGCCTTCTCTAATATGGGCTTGAGAGGGAGGGAAGGAGACAAGTCAGGGCTAAAAATGTAATAAAAATAAATTTAATTTAAATTTTAAAAAAGAATAGTTTACATTTCTATCATTTGTTTTATAAAAAAGTTTCATCACCACCACTCTGTGAGGTAGGCAGTGCAAGTTTTACACTTCAAGAACCAAGGGTTTCAAAGGGGTAGGGGCTGGTGGAAGGGAAGAAATGGTTGAAAAGGTTTTCCTCTTGTCAACAATAGAGCTAATAACTACCTGGACTTGAACCTTGGTAGGCTCCTCAAATACCTCAAGACACTGATTGAATTTGCTATGAGGTTTTCCTGAGGCCATAGACACCTTTATGGCAATGTATCTGATTCAGTCTTTAAAATTGCACAAAACTTCAAAATTTCAAGGATATATAATGTGGATGTGGGCAATAGTTCTCCCAAAAGTAGCTTGTACTTCCAAGCTCTCTCGGCCTTAGTGGACAACCTTCCTTTTTTTTTTAAATAAAGCTTTTTATTTTCAAAATATATGCACAGATAATTTGACAGCATTGACCTTGCATAGCCTTGTGTTTTAGATTTTCTCCTCCTTCCACCCACCCTCTACCCTATATGGCAAGCAATCCAATATATGTTAAACACATTAAAGTATATGTTAAATCCAATATGTATAAACATATTTGTACAATTCTCTTGCTGCACAAGAGAAATCAGATCAAAAAAAAAAAGAAAGAAAGAAAATAAATGAGTAAGAAAGCAAAATGCAAGCAAACAGCAACAAAAAGAGTGAGAATACTGTGTTGTGGTCCACACTCAGGTCCCATGGTCCTCTCTCTGGGTGTATATGGCTCTCTTTATCACAAGATCATTGGAATTATTGGAAAGAGTCACACCCATCAGAATTAATCATCATATAGTCTTGTTGTTGCTGTGTATAATGATCTCCTGCTCCTGCTCATTTCACTCAGCATCAGTTCATGCAAGTCTATCCAGGCCTCTCTGAAATTGTCCTGCTGGTCGTTTCTTATAGAACAATAATATTCCATGACATTCATATGCCATAGTTTATTCAGTCATTCTCCAATTGATGTGCATCCATTCAGTTTCCAGTTTCTTGACACTACAAAAAGGGCTGCCACAAACATTTTTGCACATGTGGATCCCTTTCCATCCTTTAAGATCTCTTTGGAATATAGACCCAATAGAAACACTGCTGGGTCAAAGGGTATGCACAGTTTAATAACTTTTTGAGCATAGTTAGTGGACAACCTTCTTGACTTCAATTAATGGAACAATTCATCACTCTGCAGTCCACATGATGAGATTCTCTGGACTAAGTAAGACTGGTCCTCAGCCTCAGACGATTCCCTAGTCTTTGTCTAATCCACCTCGATAGAATTCTGCTAGATCCTGTACTCAGAGGATTTGACTCCATGGTCCCAAATCAAAACAATACAACACAAAGGGCTTTATCCAAGTTTAAATTGCTCCCAAAAAGTAGCAAAATAGTGTCACTCCTTTATCAAGATTAAACTGGTGGTAAGGCACAATAGCTTGCTAAATAAAGCAAGATAATTATACAAGTTATTCAGGGTGGAAATAGGGGAAAAGTTGGTATTTTTTAATTCAAGTAGCAGGTTTGCTTCCCACTTTCTTTAATTATTTTTAATGAACAAAAATCTGATCTCTGTCCTCTTCTGTTTTCCTTCCTTCTCTTGGATGAAAAGAAAGGAAAAAAAATCTCTTTTTTACAAATAAATTTAGACCTTTTTATTAGTGGCTTATAAAGCACTTTATTTAGAATATGTCATATATTTTAGATGAGCTTTTTGGAAAATCATAATTTAATGAAATGTTAACTGAGTAAAATTAAGAATCTTTTTGTAGAGTGAATAACCACTTCCCAAAGTTATCTATATGTTGTTTTGACTTTCATTTATGGGTTTGCTTAAAGTATAGTACACAAATAATAAATGGGCTCTGATGTGGAGGAAACACTTCACAGAAAGTTATTGGCACATGTTAATACAGCCTTTTTTTCTTTCAGTTAGTTATGCCTGTGGAAAATCTAGGAGCCTGGCTTCAACTAAAAAAATTTGTCTTGTTCCATATGCTAATCACAGAAAGGAACTTAATGCAGATATAAGACAATATAGGTAAAATTTCTCATGAATACAACTGCCATTAAAAAATCTAATTAAGCCAGTATCTGTTTTCTTTTCCCTTTCATAAGCTGGTAGCTGGTAACATACTTGAGGAGGTTGTAGGTTGGTTCTGCTTTTTCCACCAAATTAAGCAACAAGGGAGAGTATTCTGGCTTTTCATACTGATCATGAAACTTTTCCAAACCTCATTAGTGTTACTTTCTAATTGCCTTGGTGTATGGTATTCCATTGTTGTTTTAACTCTGAGATAATCTGACCTCTTCAGATAAAAATTTTATTGTATTTTCCAGACAGTCTGCAGAGTTAACTTTAAAAGAGGAGTAAGGCAAATATGGAAATAGTTACTATGTGTTTCTCCTCAAATTAGGAAAGAATGAATAAATAGAGGAAAAAAGAAAGTCAAAGTCTGCTTTAAAATTGGCACAATTAAATTGTGAAACTATAATATGTGTGCCATGGTAAAGTATTTTTTAAGACTTCACTAAGGACTTGAGGCAGTTGTTTTTACTCATTATTGATTTAAGCATTCTAGTCTTCCCATCCTACAGAAAAGGTATCAGGACAGTCCATTAATGCTTCTTTTGATTTGGTTGAATGAGGAAGTGAAGAAAGAAGGCTCTCAAAAATGAGTCTTTCAGATTTTCCTTCTATTTAACAGGAAGAGGAAACAACTGCTGAGAGATGCTGCTGAGGAAGGTGAAATAACATCAGGGCTACTAGGTTTCCAAAACCTTTCCTTGTCACAGGTGAGTAAAAGGAGCCAGTTCTGAACATTTCATTCACTCACTCACTCACATCCAGAAATGCCCACATGGTTCTCTATTCTTCCAGAACAACAGGAATATGAGAGTTTTATTAGCTCCTTATATATTGTCACGCTGTTTCCTTCCCAAGTGCTCTTGCCCCAGATTATGATGTTGCATTCATATTTACAGGATTAACAATAAAAACAGCTTGGTAAAATTGGGCACCTTCTCTTGAAAATGAGAAATGGGAAAACATGGACACAAAAACAATTAAAATGACTAAAGAATTTCTAAATACAATCACAGAAATCCAAAGGAATTTTACCCCCCCTTTGGGCATATCCTTATGTAAATTTGTAAGCACTTGTGATAGGTCCTCAAAAGTGCCTGGAGTCTCTTTAACCTAACTTGGTACATTTTTAAGAGATCTGTCCTTTGTCCTCCTGAGTATAAAACAGTGTGTACCCCCAGGTCAAGAGCCTCTCAGGTTAGTCTGAAGATCTGTCTGTTGACAGGTTCTTGAATAATATATGCAAAGTTCTTTGCAAATCTTAAAGTATTATATGAGCATTTAGCTATTATTAGTAGTAATATTTTATAGGTTCTGTGGCATGTACTAGGACTAAAAGGATCCCAGGTAGCTATGTACAAACTAGTTTATGCCTTCAATGTATATTTCATTTTAACATCAATAAATTATAACTGGATAAGTTCTCCTTACAGGAGAATGCTGAGCTTAGGGTCAGAAAACCCTGGATTCAATTTTTTCCTCTATCACCACAGGTGAATCATTTAATCCCATGTGCCTCGGATCCTAAATTAAAGATTTTTCAATTCACAGCCAAGTATACTCCTGAAATTGTTGAACATTTTTCAGACCTTTCTATAGCCAGCCACATGATTCTCTCCCTCTTCAAATTATTTTGCATTTATTCATCGATGTACATATTGAATCCTCCAGTAAAATGTAAGGTCCTCGGTAGAAGAGAGTTTCTTTTTGTCTTTATATTTCCAAAATCCCTGAAAAAATTTTAGTACTTTTTTAAAAAAAAAATCAGACCTGGGATTTAATTGGTATCTGATAATGAATTTCCATATTCCAACGCAGAATGACTCTGTGACTCAATAGTCTTAGAGAATGGCCAGGAATGCTGAGATTAGGAGACTTGTTCAGCAACACAGTTTTCGTGTCAGCAGCAGCACTTGAACCCAACTCTCCCTGGCGGAGGCCAGCCCCCTCTATCTAGTATGGCATGCTGCCTTTCCTGTCTGGCACACAGTAGGTAATTAATGCTTGCTGAATTGAATTCTCAGAAAAGCCTGGCCAAAGAAGAGCTATCCTTCAGCCAGTTGGCAGTAGGTATGATTATATTCAGTGACAATGAAGACAGCATGTCAATGCAGCAGGCACCTTCCCCAGACATGACTCCTAAAATACTAGGGCCAGCTTGGAACTTCAGCCCCAAACACCAGATGGTCTCTTCTCTCAACCCATCTAATTGCTATGGCAAAATAGAACAGACATATGGCAGCAGCTAATTCAATCTCTAATTTTAGTGATTCAAAAAAGTTCTAGTATATAACATTTATAATTGTTCTCCCATACCAACAATTTGTATCATTTGTCATTTAAGCATTGTAGTCAATTTAAAACACTGAACACCACAGATAGTAGATGAGCATTCTTACTGGAGTCAAATAAGAATAGGATTCTTTTATATCATGCAATAATGTGAATTTCTTCTTACCCTCCTATTTTGTTGTCCCCAGTTCCACCCTTCCAGGATCTTATGTATTTCGGATTGGCCCACAGAGATACTGGATTAAAGCTTCCACTTGAAAAATAAGGTCCCACAGGACTCAGAATTACAAAAAGTAGGGCTTTTGTTGGCTTCTTTACTCCAAGAGAAGGCTTTGATAAAAAAAAAATACAAAAAGTAGGGATTTAGCTGGGCTTCATTTAAAGATAAGAAACAAAATTTTCAATTGTACTTTGAAAACAGGATGATGATGATGATAATGAAATGTTAGATTACATATACATAATAGTCGATCTTATCAACAAAGAAATATTTGAAAGATTTTTAAATAGAGACATGAAAGTTTTTCTGTTTGTAAGATTCAGAAGTGGATAGTGAGGAAAAGAAAATCTTCAAAAAGTATATAAATACATTTTGATAACCTACCTGTTACCTATCTGTTAAAGTTTGAAGGTATAAGATGGGAAAATACAGACACATTTTTATTAGGGCTGAATATACTATTTACTTCTACTTAGGGCTTCTATAATTTCACATTCACATCTCTGGCAGATGTGAAGGATTTTTGTTTAACACACTATTATATATCTACCATGGATTCCCAAATATCCACGGAGTCTGAATGGTCTACTAGAATTTTAGTACTAGGCAAAAAAGTCAAAGATATCTTCAAAGGAAGTCACAGAGACAATTATAAAATTAAAAAAAAAATACAAAAAAATCTCCAAAATATTTTTTTAAAAAAGTAATTAGGGGGCTGGTTACTTCCTACGGGGGAAAAAGTGGGCTATTGGGAAAAAATGGCAAAAGGAAATTGGGATTATATACATTGTAGGGGAAGGATATAAAGGTTATGTCAAAAGAAAAAAAAAAGATCTTTAGGGAGGATCTAAACAACAGAAGAATCTGGAAAATGTCAAAGAACCTTGAAGGATAGAGGCTCATTAACTGGGGTTCATGATCTATGGGCAGATCTGGATCAGTGAGTTTGGATGAAAAAATAGAACAACAAATGTGCACACACACACACACATACACACACACAGATGAGAATCACCCACCTACCCACCCCACTGCAGAATGGTGAAACAAACTCTTTTTTTCCATTTAATCTGGATTGACTTCTAGGATTGGTCTATACCAGCCTGTTTCATGTCATAAGAAGCTATAATAAAAAGGAGGTAGGTAAAGTAAACCAAGATGAGACCCAATAAACAAGTTTATTTTGCTTCTTGTTAAATTGCTAAGGGAAATTCACCCCCCCCCCAAAAAAAGGAAAAAGAAAGTGGACTTTCTGTGCATTTCAATTAACTATGTTTTCCCAGTTGTCCCCATTTTCACCAATAATAAAGAATTGGTTGTATGTACATGGGCATTTGGATGGACCTAGACATCATCATTCTAAAGAACAAACAATAATTTAAAATAAAAAATAAATTAACTTCAACATGGTCTTAACCTAATGTCATGAAACAACCTGAATAAATGGAGCCACAGTGAAAATAGATGGCCAATTCCAAGTAATCATTGAATTTTAACCCTTTTGAAAAAAATTGCTAGTTACATTAAGTATATATCAGGTTCAATGGGTTTTCATTAAGCTGTCAGTTAAACTGGAAACAAAGTATTTACTCAAAGAAGAATTTTCATGCTTAATTAAGATTTACAGAGAATTTAAAGATTCTGGACTAAGAGGAATTAAAGGATTTTATATTTGTTTCATTAATTCCCTGTAGACGGCTTGAATCTGGGTTCAAATCCCAGCTTTGCTACTTAATTTCTCCATCACCATGAATAAGTGACTTACACTACCTGGCTGGGTATACTGCAAGGTGACACAGAAGACAGAACACTGGGCCTGGAGTCAGGAAGACTTGATCTCAAATCTGGTTGTTGGCATTTACTATCTGTATGGCCCTGGACTCAACTTTTATGTGCTTCAGTTTCCTAATCTGTAAAGGAAGCTTCTGATGGCATTGACTTCTTACGGTTGTTGTGAGGACAAAATGAGATAATATTTGTAAAGTTCTCTGCAAACTTTAAAGAGCTTCATAAATGTTGACTACCTGGGCCTTATGTCTTTCTGTATTTGTAAAATGAGAGGAGTCAAACTAGATGGTCTCTTAGAACTTCTCTAGCTCTTAGACTTTGTAGGACTCAATTTACAAATTGTGACATGAACAATTGATTTAACTACTGAGTATGTGAAAATGCTATCAAGTTTTGTTAATATTAAATATAAATAGATGTGGCCACTTTTCTCTACATTAGCATCTATGTTTTATATGAAATAGAATATCTGAAAAATAAATAGAAATTATTATCACTTAGAAACATTTTCTAAGATAAACTTCATTCCTAGTATTACTATCTTCTTTATGTACATTAAATTTTCTTAATTAGTTTGCTAGATGCTTTCGTACCTTAAATCCATCTTTAAAAAAAAAATATGTCCACTAGGTGGTAGTAGGGAGAGCACAGAAAAGATTATTTGAGTGAATAAGTCTATATAAGTCTATACACTGAAAACCAAGAGCCTGAAGCAAGCACAGCAACAACAAAAATAATAACATATACAGTACTCTAAGGTTTGTAAATGAAGCAAATAATAAAAGTATTATTATTATTATTTTGTAAATGTACCAGTACTCTGCTAAGTGCTTTAAAATCACTATTTTATTTGATCCTCACAATAATCCTTCAAGGTTAATTTTATTATTATATTCATCTCACAGAAGAAACTAGAGACAGAAGTAAAGTAACCTACCTAGGGTCACACAACTAATAACTGTCTAAGACTAGATTTGAACTCATGCTTCCCAGAATCCAGGCCCAACCTATTCTCTGTACTACCTGAAGAGAGGGACTGAGACCCTATGAGGTAAAATACTTTAACTATAGTCATTTAGCAAGTATCAAAAATGGGATTTGAATCCAGTTCTCCCGATTTCAAGTCCAGTAATATAAATAAAAAAATCTTGAAAGCAAATAAATTATTAAATGATTTCTTATAAACAGGGAAAGCAGGGAGTGGGGAGGGGGAAAGAAGAGGGGAGAGGAGGAGAGAGAAGAATCAGCCACAAATCATGTGTCACTTCTTCAAAGTGCTGTGGTTGATAACATCTCAAGTTATTTAATTCTGCAATCTTGTTTATGAAAAAAAACTAATTACTCTGGAGCTTCATTAAAATTGGACATATTTATTCAGAATTTAGAATTCCTAAATCCTGAATTAAAAGGGACAACAATCAGAGAAGGACCAAGGTGATAAAATAAACCTTTTCTTTTTCTGGTCCTTCCAAACTGAAGGTAACTTTTCTTTCTATTACAATTCTTTTCTAGTCTGTACAACTATTTGAATTCCATGAAGTTTTTTCAATTACCTTGTCATACAACATTAAACAAATTACAATGCATAAAATACTATAATGACATAGTCAGAGACTCTATCAAAATCAAGTAAACATAAGTTTAATGTTTGATGGTAATGGCTGGTAGGATGTAGTAAGAAGATCAGGCTATTTTTATTTCTATTTTGGTTAAACATTTTCTTAACCTCCACAAATTGCCTTAAGAACTCAAATTCATAAGGAATTTTAAGACAAATGATTTCTCCTTCTCATTTTGGTACATATGAAATGCCAAATAAAGACTTTAAAGTGCATAAATGGGGAGCAATAGTAATAAGCTTAGAAAGATGAACTGACATCTGATTGTGTAGAACTTCAAATACCCAAGGGGTTTATATTTTCCACTTGAAGAAATACTGAACTATTGCATAAAGTAAGCCTGGTAGAGCCAAGAGGGAAGCCACTCATATAGCCCTAAGAAAACTCTTATACCTTTAAATATATATATATATATATACATATATATATGTATATATATATATATATACATACATACATAAAGAGACAGAGAGACAGAGAGCAAGCGCTACTGGTAACAGCTTAGAAATAAAAGGACCTGAGGACCCTGTGAGAAATAGCAGAATTACACACAACTGAGTTAAAGTTTCTGGAAGATAAAGATCTTTTACAAAAGTGAAAGCTAAATGCAAAAGAGAAGCAAAGAAGACAAGAGAAAGGGAAGAAATTTTCTGTCAGCACTATCTCATATAAACAGAAAGAGGATAATAAAATGGAGGCTTAAGTACAACAGCTTATTACATAAAATGATAAAACAAAATGATAAATGATAAAACAAAAATGAGATAACGAGAGAGAAAAAACCAATACAGTGAATAAGTATGGAGGAAAACAAATAGTTTTGAAAAATCTCCTGGGGGAAATTTCTTCACATAATTCCTCTAAACTCCTGTGAGTTGCCATGGAGAAGTTACAAGAAGGTCCAGAATGGTTCAAAAGAAGAAATAAAATTGAAGATTTGGACAGAAATTACAGCTCTCAAAAAAAGAAATTAATAGACCAAACAAGGCAGAAGAACATTTAAGACATGCAATTGAAAAAAAGAATCTCCAAATCAATAGATAGCATGAAAAGAAAATAACAGATTTGGAACACAAAAAAAAAATACAAATAATGAAGAAATACTAAACTAAATAAAAGAAAACATTAAGAACAGAAGGCTACCTGAGAGCCATGAAAGCTGAGGAAATAGTATTAAGATAGGACAAGAAAAGAAAGTAACAATAATTGTAAAGGAAGTTAATGTCCTTCCTGAATTGGATAAAGATTAGATTAAAAACAAAATAATGAATTCTAATAGGGTTGTGTAAAGTTTTGCAATAAGATTCAAAAAAATAAAATTATCAAGTACAGAAAGCTCAAATACAAATACAGGAAGCCAGAAAAGAGTTCAAATGAAAAAAAGGGTGGGGGGAGGGGAATGAGAGGGCAGGAGTGCTGAAATTCAATAAGTAATATTTTAGAAATGGCAGTACATCCAAAGGAGAATTGCTAAAGATGGTGAGAAATCTTAGAACCATGTCAGATGACAGTTGAAGGACTTGGGGACATTTAACCTCTTTAAATCTATAAGGAACATGAAATAACTGATGGGACTTCAAATAACTAAAAAGTTGTCTTTGGAAAAATTACATAGTATGGCCCAAAAGATTTAGAGGAATTTTAAGTTTTAATAAAGCTTTAATAATCTTTATTCAGTTTGACACTGGCTAATTCTACTAAAGCTAATATATGTGAAAGAAAGATTTTGCCTTAATGGATGAAAATTTTCCTAATAAAGTTGACCAGAAGTGAGAAAGGGTTGGATGTCTCATCAAATAATGGGTTTGCCATCATTGGAGACTCTGTGCTGGAAACTAGGTTACACTGTGATAGTGATTCTGTACACAAAATTCAGAATATAAGTATGCATTGAATAGTCTTCAGGGTCCCTTCCAACTCTAAGATTCAGTGAAAAAGGCAAATTAGATATTTAAACAGGTGGAGGAAAGCATAGTGGAAACAGTACTGACCTTGGAGTAAAGAAAACCTGGTCAAATTTTACCTCCCACAGCTACCAGGTAGGTAATTCTAGACAAATTTAACATCTCAACCTTAGTTTTAACCTAACAAAATGGAAATAGTAACACCCAACTCACAAGGGCTTATTGAGTGAGATAATATATGTAAAGCATTTAGCAAATTTTAAATTAGTGTATAGCTAATCTATTATTGTTATGCCTAATGAATAGTAGGCATTTAATAAATGTTTACTAACTAGATTATGAATTAGACTACATTACAGTTAAAGTATCACTCTCAATTAAATAATGTATAGTATGTATAAAGACAAATAATACATGGAAAAATTTGGGACTGCCAAAAAGGGAAAGATTCATGAAGAAAAGTAGCAATTTTAGTAAAGCAATGAGATATATACATTTGTTAAAAGTTCGATAAAACTTAAAAAAATTTACAAAGCACTTTGCTCACCACAATCCTGTGAATTAGATGATACAAGTATTGTTATCAACATGTAATGGATTTAAGAAAATAAAAATAAGACTGATATATGCCAAATATGTGTCATTGTCACACATCTACTAACTGCTGGGATATTTAACTAAAAGAAAAGGAAGAAGCCAAGACTTCCTTCTTTGAGAGTTGGAAGAAAAAGGACACATCATAATAACTGCAGGATGCAGGAGATTAGGAAGATGTGTAGGCAGAAAAATAACTTTATTGCCACCTTATTTTAATTGAATTGGTAATAGGCTGTCCAGTCTTGTACTTCAACATGAGCAATAGTAATATGGTACCATTGCCATGAGTCCATTGTCCATTTTTATTAAGTTTTTTTCTCCCTTGCCTTTTTATTGGCATTGTTACATAATTAAATTTCTCTCAATCTTATTTTCTTTATCCGACTTCCGAAAAGTAAGATAAAGATTCTGCACTAACAGCAGGTCATTGATTTTTTTGTTTGTTTTTCTTTATTTTTAAAGCTTTTATTTTCAAAATATATGCATAGATAGTTTTCAACATTAACCTTTGTGAAACCTTGTATTCAAATTTTTTTCTCCCTTCCCTTTTCTTCTAGATAGCAAGTAATTCTATATAGATTAAAGATGTGCATTTCTTCTATAGATATTTCCACAATTAACACGCTGCAAAAGAAAAATCAGATCAAAAAGGAAAACGTTAAGAAAGAAAACAAAAAACAAGCAAACAATAATAAAAAGGTGAAAATACTATGTTGTGATCCACACTCAGTCATTTCTCTGGATGCAGATGGCTCTCTCCATCAGAAGTGTATTGGAATTGACCTGAATTACCTCATTGTTGAAGAGAGCCATGTCCATCAGAACTGATCATCATATAGTCTTTTTGTTGCCGTGTATGATGATCTCCTGGTTCAGCTGATTTCACTTAGCATCAGTTCATGCAAGTCTCTCCAGGCCTCTCTGAAATCATCCTGCTGGTCATTTCTTATAGAATAATAATATTCCATGATTCATTTAATATGGAAGTCTGGAAAGAACTACTATGAAACCACAAAAACCTGAGGCAAACACATGGACTGATCCTCAAATACATCTTTCTCTTTCTCCACAACTTTCCATCTTTTGTTTTAATATTGAGTGAACACTACTACCTGATCTTCTGAGACTCCTAAATTTATTCATCAAATTTTTAACTGGACCACTCTAAATAAAATTACATTGTAAACACAGGAGCATAAAATAAATCATAATCACATAGCTAATTTTGAGTATCTTACCACATACCAGCATGAGATGAAAGGCAGAGCTTCCAGCAAGCAAATGCAGGGTTTTTACATTGGAGGGAGGATGAGGGATAGGGAATGGTAAACAGGTTACTTTTCCTACAGAGCTGTCTATATAACTGTAGTATTATTCAACAAATTAAGTAAATAGTTCCAACAAACAACTAGAATTGGCCCATTTCTAGGTCTTTAAATTGCCTGAAGTGTGGATGATGCAGTAATCAGATCTAAAAGTGGAAGCAATCGATAAGGCCATTTTTTACCAAACCTCTCAGTTTTACTCAGTTGCTGGAGCCAGCTACTTCACTGGTGAATGAATAAGTAGCAACACACTTTCTAAATTCTACTTAACTACCTGACCCACATGGCCCCAGTTCTTTTATATTCCTTTAGTTGATATCTTCTACTGTAGGGGGTCCAGGCAAAGAAAATGGTATCAGTAAATCTTGAAACTTTAACTCACAGTTGACCCCTTCTGACTCAGAAAAATTACTGTCTTCTCCATTCTGTTGAGCTCAAATAGTCCCTAAATATATACATTAATAACCCCATACTTTAAAAAATGGAATACCTTAACAGAAGAGATCACAAAGGTACATATACATAGGAAAAATAAATTCAAATCCCTTGCTACATAAATATAAAAATAAATATCTATTGATGAGATACTAATGTATCAATATTTCAAATTATGAACTTGAGCAAGAAACAAAAGTTTGATACATGGGGAAAGACAAAATTTATACATATTCACAAAATACACCCCCAAATATTTATAGCTTACCTCGGTTCCAATAAGGGTAGGGCGCACATAGAGGCTGGCTGATGTTGAGTATGGAACCCATTCCTGATCTAATCTCACAAGTTCTTGTATGCACTTTAGAAGTTCTTCCTTGTCAAATTCCTAAAAGGATGGGACACTAAATAAGGTTACATGAAAAAAAATCAGAATTTAGTCACAGGCATTCAGTTCAGTAAAGCTTTATTAAACCCTTGTATGTACTAGGCATTGAGATGAATAGTGGAAATAAGAAGATAAAAATAACAGCACCAATAACAACAAAAAACAATCCCTGCCAATAAGGAGACTACATTCTACTAGAAGAAAACAATATAAATATGCATATGAAAATATATTTTTAAAAAATAAACAAAATAATTTCAGGGGAATGGTTAATACCAATAATTTTGGGGGGAAAGATCTGGATTGTAAGAGCAATACTCCTGATTCCAGGAAATTAAATGAAGTAATAATACCTTGGACATACATAGCACTTTTTAAAAAATCCTTCTTTAAAACAAAACTCCAAAAGAGGCACTAAAAAAATATATTATCTTTCCTGTTTTATGGCTATGGAACAGAAGTAGTGTCTTATTCATAGTCTTATTCATGTAAAGAAACTAGAATTCACACTCAGGGACTTCAGACTTCTAATCCACAATCCTTCCCAGGAGTTGTTCATATTTTCATGTGTCATGAACCTTTTGAGTATCTAGTAAAGTCTATGGATTCCTTCTCAGAACAATATTTTAAAGGCATAAAATAAAACAAAATTACAAAGGAAGTCAATATATTGATATGAAGTTATCAAAATACTATTTTTTTAAAAAAGCTCGGGGTTCTAAGTATTCCTACAAAAAATGGAAATTGAGGGATGTCCATCTATTGGGGAATGGCTCAATAAACTGTAGTATATGTTTTTGATGTAATATTATTATTCTTTGGGGAATAATGAACAAGATTGTCTCAGGGGAAAAAAAGCCTGGAAAGTCTTCCAGGAACTCAAGCAAAGTGAAATTACTGTATTGAAAGTAATAACAATATTATGGGATGACCAGTTATAAATTACTTTGCTATTTTCAACAGTACAATCATCCACGACTACTTTGAAGGACTTATGATGAAAAATCTTATCCATATCGAGAGGGAACTGATTGTGTCTAAATACAGAGTTAAGTTCGTTCTCTCTCACTCTCTCTCTCTCTCTCTCTCTCTCTCTCTCTCTCTCTCTCTCTTTCTGCTTAATTTTTCTTGAAAGGCTTAAATTTCATTAAGATGGGAGATCTATGTTTTCTTTCACAACTAGGCTTTTATGGAAATGTTTTGCATAAAAACACATGTGATTTCTTAATTGTAGATGGGGATAGGGGAGAGAACTTAGAACTCAAAAAATTTAAAAACAAATGTAAAAAAAATGTTTTGAATGTAATTGGGGGAAGATATCGAATGAATAAATAAATAAAATAACTCCCTCCTTAGCCCAACCTAGCTTCCAAATGAAAGTGAATAGAATTATAAAAGCCCTAAACCATAAACAATATTTTCATGCTCTGAAATTCTGGCCTTAAAACCCAGCAAAAACTTACTCTTTTCAATTCCCTATGGTAATGTTTTTGTGCAAGCACCATGGCCTGGAATAGAACCTCCCAGCTCAGACATATGCTGTTACCCTCCAGGTTCCCAGATGACAGCTGCCTTGTGGCAACTTCTGTGGAAGGGCTGTCAGCTTTTATAAGTTCTTCTTTAAAAGACCATAATTATCGCTGTGAGGTGAACAAGCCTAAGAAATATGAATATTCTACAAAATGGAACTCTAAGGTATTTAAAATAAAAGATAAAGCAAGAAGTAGCATATACTAAAAATAAGTCAAACACAATTTCTGCACAGAACAATAATCATTTATAACCTAAAATTCCATGTTATGATGGCCATATCACCTTAAAGAATTAACACATTGAAACAGGGATTTGCAAGACAGCTTTCTGCCTCCACCTTGGAATGCCATATTCCACAGGCAGATTTTAGAGAAAGATACAAAGTTAAGAGAAACAAAAAAAGTACCATCATAAGACATAAAACTCATTAGGATTAGACAAGTATCATCACAAGCCATAAAGAAAAAATATAGCAAACTTATTTTCTTTACTTCCATGATTCCTAATACTTTAAGTCCAAAATTAGAACATATTATGATTTTACTTCTTATAATAATTTGTTCTAGAGCCTGAATTTGAGGTACAATTCCGAAACATGAAATAGAAAATAATATATTGACTTAGTGGGGAATTATTAGTAATCCTGATATAGAAACTAATCATTTATTGACCTAAGAAGCCCTTTTGTGTCTACCTGTTATCCTACCAAAAAAAATTCATTAATCAGTAAATTCATCCCATCAGAAAATAGGAAACTAATAAATTGAACTGTTCAATTTAAGCAAAAGTATTTTGTTGATCACATACTAACACATAAATGCATCTATTTTATATTGTTATAGTAGTCCGGTTTGAAGTTTTAGGGTATATTAAATAGATTACTATTATCTTGGTTTGCAAAATCTTAATTTGTGATACATCAACTCTGATTCAATGATCAGTCTAAAGATTCTCTTTTTTCTACTAATTTGTAGTACTCACCATAGCTTATTCTGTTGGAACATATTTTACCACACACAAACCAGCAAGAATTTTAGCAGTTTAGGGGTCAAACCTCTGTTCTCTTATATTTGTTGCTAACATCCTTCAAGCTCTCAGCACAATGCTTTTATTCTGACTTCTTCTAGAAATATCATCATAATTTTTAGTGGTATAATGTATTTTCCACAAATATTAAATTATTTTCCCAAATAAACTAACAAAAATATCTTTTCCATGGATCTTAAACTATTTTACAGTGTCATTCTTATTAGGATGTATTATCCTCCCTTTCCCTTTTCCTGTAGTTGTACACTTATTTCTCTATATACATATTGTTTCCATATGGTAGAATGTAAACTCCTGGAGGACAAGGACTGCTTCATTTTTGTCTTTGTTATACAAAGTGTCTGAATCATTTACTTATTCATTTATTGTTGATTTCACCACTGTAATTCTCCTTTTTTAAACTCTCTCCGCCAATTCATACTGGTAACTGCTCTGCAATATTCAGAGCTCAGAGAGTAGACTGAACTACTGAGAGATTAAAAGCACAGGGTTACTCTGACCATTTAATGAATGCCTGCTGAACTAAAATGAGTGGAATAATTACCAGACACATAAAAACATATTTCTGTAAAACATTTCTTTATTAGGCTTCTCCTATATGCCAGGCATTATAATATATGTTAAGAATTTAATACAAACAATGAAATAATCCCTACTTTCATGGAGCTTAGAGTTTAATGGCAACAAGTTATATATCTGTGTGTATAGGATAAGCATAAAGAGAATATGCATAAAGAAGTATATGATGTCAGAGGCCTCAAATATGTTTACTTTCCAATTTTAGGATACTACCCAGAGCTCTCATGCGGTCTTAAAGCAAAGAGAAGATGATGCTAAAGTTCACTCCAGTTTACTCAGGAAGTATACTGAGCAATGTTAATCAGGTTTATGAATACAACTTTACTGATAAATCCTTAATTTCTTAATTATAACATGAGTCCATTTCCCCCAGTTTATAGCAAAGAGATCTTTTCATTTCTAAATGAAAAGTGGAAATCCATTGCCTGAGATATTATACCTATAGCTATTGTTTTAGATATGTTCAAGACACCTTATAGTGAATTCAGTCAACTAACAGAGTGGCCCAGGTTCCAAAATATGTGAAAGTTCATTCTAAAATTTTCTGTCTACACAACTTTAGAAAAAAACTTAAAGAAAATTTAAGACTTTAATTTTTTTACTGTGAATAGCAATCATTAGAAAAAGAAGTTACATTTTCTGAGCATAGTATTTTTTTCAATACTACAAATATATTTTAGAAGTATTTCTTTTAGATTTATACTAATTTCTTTCTTATATAAGGCTATTGTATGTTAGAGTTGGAGGAAAAAGCTAAGAGTTCATCTAAACAACTTTATTTTATATGTTGGTAAAAAGTATGTGTATATAAGGCTAATGAGTTATCCAAAATCAGCCATAATTATTAAGACATTGAATTGGGAGTTGAACATTCACTTTTTGGCAGCTGGCCTAGCTCTTTCTCCTCATACATTCTCATGAATCAAATACAAATACTAATCACTGAGAGAAAAGGACAGGATCTGTAATTTAACTGGTGTAGGGAATTGCTAAAAGGGAAAACTCCCTCCCCCAGTACAAGTAACTATCTTTTCTGAAATTTCAAGTCTTAGCAATTGGTCTAGACTTCAAAGTATCTTAGGGAAGCCAGAGGACATTTACACATTGAGCATCCTTTTGTTCTCCCAACCCTTGTCTCTTCATTATTGTTCTGGACTAAATTCAATGTCTGTCTATCAAATCTTTCTGGTACATCTGTGTAATACTTCAGGCTATGTAAGGATTGTTTCTTTGTTGTTATTTCTTTTTTTAAACTATCTTTTGAAACCAATAGGAAACATAAAAAACTCTCACCAGTTACTTTACAGTGAAGAAAACACAAACTTTGACCATTAAAAAAGTCAAAAGTTGACAAGTTATTAAGAGACTGACTTATACTTGCCTAGAGTCATAAAAAGTTATGACTTGAATCCATGTCTTCCTCCCTCTTAAACTAATTCACTGTCTGTTAACCCACACTGTCACTTATTATGCACCAAAAGGAATAAATTCACCTTCTCAAGATTTTTAGTTCTCACCTTTTGAGAAGAAAGCAGGCAAGACCCAAACTATTTAGGACCACAATTCATTTTGCTAGCTCTCTACAATGACCCATTTCATCAAAATTCATGGAAATTTACTTCAAATAGTATACTGGGAATTCCTAAATAAATAAATAAACTGCTTAACTTACATACAGGCAAAGTTACCCTTGCTGCAGATCGAAGCATCCTGTCCATGTTGAGGTCTGGTCGAAATAGACGGATTTTTTCATCCACTCCTCGGTATGCCTTCATTCCTTCAAATAACTGGAATTTAAAGACAATTGAACATCTATTACTAATAAAACCAGCCCCTGACATCAAAGGACTGACTTACCTAGGTTTCATGGTCTTTTATATGTTAAAAGTTACCTTTGTAACAAGTATATCTAAGTATATCATTGTTCAGTCATTTCAAGCATGCCCTACCTCTTCATGACCCCATTTGGAGTTTTCTTGGCAGAGATACTGAAGTGGTTTGCCATTTCCTTCTCCAATTCATTTTACAGATGAGGAAACTGAGGCAAACAGGATAAAGTGACTTGTCCAAGGTCACACACATAGTAAGTATCTGAGGCCAGAATTGAACTCAAGTCTTCCTGACTCCAGGCCAGGCACACCTTTCCAGATTCAAATGTACTAGTTAGCTGCCTGTTATGTTTGTTTATATTAGCTAAATATGGTCAATAAAAACTGATATAGGGAAGTCACTACTATAACCATCAAATTCAAGGAGCTAAGTGGCCATTCTGTCACTTACCAAAGTTCTTTATTTTTTCTTCCTGTCTATGGATGTTTTCATCCCACAAATTCATAGATAAAATGCAACAATGAGTATGTATTAAGTGACTAATACATTTCAGAACACAATGCTAGTGGAAAGATAAAGAAAACTAAGTCTCTATCTTTAAGGAACAGAGAGGATCATTTAAAGGGATCTTAGACATCATCTAGTCCAAACTACTCCCTTTACAGATAAGAGATCTGAGGCCTAGAAAGTTTAAGGGACCTTTTCAATGTCACAGATAATAAGAGTTTGAAGAAGGATTTGATTAGATTATCCAAAAACAAGGTCTGGAGTTCTGCCTACTATGTCATTCTAACTCCATCAATAACTGTTCCTAACAAAGTAGAGAAGGTGACATAACTTGGTAATTTGGCTGTTTATTAATAGTTCTGATAAGAGAAAATAAGCTAAAACTCTTGGCCAAAATGAATTTTATGGTTTTCATTTATTCCTAATTCTCTATGCTTTCTTATTTATCATATACACTACTAAGTCTCCCACCTCTATACCACTGCACTGATTGTCTCACATCCTTGGATTTTAGTTTCTTTTAATATCTCTAGTTAACAGTGTGGCTCTCAAGTCTCTAAGAATAGGCATCCATTTATGCAAATGGAACCATTCACAATGATGACATATTAGATCTTCAAATAATCATTTACTTGACACTCCAATAAATAGAGAAAGGAGGATAGAGTGAGAAAAACAAAGACATAGTACATATATCTATTTTAATATATTATCATTCATAATAGAATGTGACCCTCGTCAATGTGTTCACCAGTCAATCAAACATACATTAGTTCCAGCAAAAAACATTTAATCAAACAGCATAGCAAAAGAAGTGACACATGCACAACGGATACATTTTCTTACTGGCCATACCAACATAAGAGAAGTTTAAAAAGAAAAAAACAGTAAACCAAGAAATATTGAGGACTCATATAAGAAATATATGTGCATATAGAGAACACATACATAAAGAACATATGTGAATAATGAATATGGGCTGCCAGGGAAAACGATTACTAAAGACTTGGTAAAGTCCTCAGTAATATAATCACACTACTCTTAGATGGTTTTTATTGAGTACTGTGCCTTTAATATCCATTAGATTCATCATCTCTTGTAGGTATTGATCTACTGGTGATTACTTGACATTTCAACTGGGTTTATAATTTCTCTTTATGAGTTTTTGGATTTCATCTTTTCAGAGTTTCCTACTAACCAGCTTACTAAGGTATAATGACTCAAAATATTTCCCAGAGTATGAGCAACACATTTAACTTGGAGTCTGGGAAACAGAAGGTAAGTAGGCATAATGCTCTCAAGCTAAAATTAAATATTTCCTTTTGTTTACCTTTTTGACCTTGGGTGATATAATTTTAAATAAATGAGTTGTGATATCACAAAGCTTCTTTCAAGCTTCATTTTTTCTTTCTCTAGAATAAGCATAGCATACATTTAAGTGATAATTTATCATTTATTTTAAATATAATGTATTTAACAGACAGACTTATAATAAAGAACTCTTCCAGTGATGAGTGGATATTGCTGCAGGTTTGATTCACAAAAGAGCTATGAAAACATTCCAGTTAAAGAAAGACTCCCTGCCAGCAGCAATTCAGTAGAGAAACAGCAAATAACAAGGGCAACTAAAGGCAAACAAATGGCAGTTCATTAAAATAAGCATCCCATAAGACATTAGCAATTCTATGAGGAAACTATATGCACCAATTTAGGAGGTAAGGAAATGTTCCAACTCTGAAATTGTATTATTGCTATAAATGAAGTGTTCAGGGAAAATTCTAGGAATCTATGAGCAAGTCCATTTGCATATGGAGAGGAAAAAGAGATGGTTTCCCTCTATGTAGTCTTTTATTATTCATGTGTGTTCCAGTTAGGTCTTTG
Organism: Myrmecobius fasciatus; assembly: GCA_023553655.1. Lineage (NCBI taxonomy): Eukaryota > Metazoa > Chordata > Mammalia > Dasyuromorphia > Myrmecobiidae > Myrmecobius > Myrmecobius fasciatus. The sequence continues at coordinate 63,578 of JAJPUD010004267.1, forward strand.
AAAGAACACAAAGGTGAAGGTTTTAACCCAAAGAGTGCCTTGAAACTGAATGTAATTTGGGAGAACCATATTGTTAGTACCTCAAAGATATTGGTTATAGAATTTTTCTATCATTTTCTCCCTGTATTTGTTAGTATTGTGCAAATATGTTGGTGATAACTAGATTTTTATTTCCTGCTATTTTACTAAAACTATCAATCATTTCAATTAGTTTCTTCTCTGGGATATTTTAAATAACCAATCTTCTGAAAATCTACTTAATTTTCCTATTCATTTTAAATGATTGCTTTTCAAATTTCTTTCTGTATATTGCTATAGATGGTATTTCTCTTTTTTAAAATCAATTTATTTATTTTTAATAAATATTGTTTTATAAATCATGTTGGGAGAGAAAAATCAGAATAAAAGAGAAAAACATGGAAGAGAAAGTAAAAAAACAGAAAAATGAAGTGAATATATCATATGTTGATTTACATTCATTCTCCATAATTCTTTTTCTGGATGTTGATGTCATTTTCTGTCCAAAGTCTATTGGGATTGCTTTGAATCATTACTGAGAAGAACCAAGTCTTTCATAGTTGATCATCACACATTCTTGCCATTGTGTACAATGTATTCCTGGTTCTGTTTCATTTAGCATCAGTTCATGTAAATCTTTCCAGGTCTTTCTAAAATCATTTTGTTCATGATTTTTAATAGAACAATAATATTCCATTAGCTTCATATACCACAACTTGTTCAGCCATTCCCCAATTGATGGATATCTACTCATTTTTCAGTTCTTTGTTACATAAAAAGAACTGCTTTAAACATTTTTGCACATGTGGATTCTTTCCCCTTCTTTATGATTTCCTTGGGCTATAAGCCCAGAAGTGTCACTGCTGGGTCAAAGGGTATGCACAGTTTTATGGTCCTTTGGACATAGTTCCAGATTGCCCTCCAGAATGGGTGAATTTTTTCACAACTCCATCAACAATACATTAGTGTCCCAGTTTTGCCACACCCCCTCCAAAATTAATCATTATCTTTCTTGTCATTTAACCAATCTGAGAGATGAGAAGTGGTACCCCAGAGTTGTTTTACTTTTTATTTCTCTAATCAATAGTGATTTAAAGCATTTTTTCATATGACTATCAATTGCTTTAATTTAAGCATCTGAAAATTGTTCATATCCTTTGACAATTTATCAGTTGGAAATGACTTATATTCTTATAAATTTGACACCATTCTTTATATATTTTAGAAATAAGACCTTTATCAAAAACACTGATTGTAAAGATTTTTCCCTGCTTTGTACTTCCCTCTAAATCTTGTTTCTGTTTGTTTTGTTTGTGCAAAAACTTTTTTCATTTAATGTAACCAAAGTTGTCCATTTTGCCTTTCATAATATTCTCTTTGATAATAAATTCATCCCTTCTTCAAAGATCTGATAAGTAAATTATTCTTTGCTCTCTTAATTTGTTTATGGTATCATCTATTATGCCCAAGTCATGTACCCATTTTGACCTTAATTTGGTATGGGGTGTGAGATGTAGGTCTATGCCAAGTTTCTGACATATTATTTTCCAGTTTTCCCAGCAATTTTTGTCAAATATTGAGTTCTTATTCCAGAAGCTGAAGTTGGGGGTTTATCAAGTAACAGACTATAGGCCTTAATTATTGTGTCATGTGCATCAATCTATTCCATTGATCCACCACTATTTCTTAGCCAATACCACATGGTTTTGATGACTGCTACTTTATAATATAGTTTTGGATTTAGTACTGCTCAACCACTATCCTTTTTTTTCATTAATTACCTCAATATTCTTGATTTTTGTTTCTTCCAGATGAATTTCATTATTATTTTTTCTAATTATATAAAATAATATTTTGGCAATTTTATTGGTATGGCACTTAACAAGGAGACCAATTTAGGCAGAATTACCATTTTTATTTTATTAGCTCAGCCTACCAATGACCAATTGATAAAGTGATAGATATCACTTTGTGTGAGAAATGTTTTCTAATTTGTGTTCATACAGTAATTGGGTTTGTCTTGGAAAGCAGATACCTAAATATTTTATTTTGTAGATAGTTATTTTAAATGGAATTTCTCTTTCTATCTCTTGCTGATGGGCTTTGTCAGTAACATACAAAAATGCTGATGATTTGTATAGAGTTATTTTATATCCTGCAACTTTGCTAAAGCTGTTGTTTCCAGTAACTGTTTGGATGATTTTCTAGGATTCTCTAAGTACATCATCATATCATCTGCAAAGAGTAATAGTTGTATTTCCTCATTGCTTATTTTTAATTTCTTTTTATTTTCTTATTGCTAAAGCTAATATTTCTAGTCCAATATTGAATAATAGTGGTGATAATGAGCATCCTTGTTTCATTTCTGATCCTATTGGGAATGTGTCCAGCTTCTCTCCATTACAAATAATGCTTGCTGTTGGTTTTAAATAAATGCTGCTAATTATTTTAAGCAAAGTTGTTTATTCCTATGCTCTCTAGTGTTTTTAATAAGAAAGGATTTTGTCAAAAGCTTTTTCTGCTTCTATTTAGATTATCATATGATTTCTGTTGGTTTTGTTATTGATATGGTCAATTATGGTAATAGTTTTCCTAATATTGAATTAGTCTTGTATATCTGGTATAAATTCAACTTGATTATAATGCATTATCCTGCTGATAAATTGCTGTAATCTCTTTGCTAATATTTTATTTAAATTTTTTCATCAATATTCATTAGGGAGATTGGTCTGTTATTTTTGATATCTGTTTCATTCTCTGTTAATCTGAGCAATTTATATTTTTACAAATATTCATACATTTTGGTTAGATTTTGGGATTTGCTGCTATAAAGTTGGGCAAAATAGCTCCTAATTATTGCTTTAATTTCTTTCTCATTGGTAATAAGTTAACTTTTTTCATTTTTGATGCTGGTACTTTGGTTTTATTCTTTCCTTTTGCTAATCAAATTAACCAAAGGTTTTATCTATTTTGTTGTTTTTATTTCATAAAACCAACTCTTAAGTTTTATTAATTATCAAAAACTTTCTTAGTTTCAATTTTATTAATCTCTCCTTTCAATTTCAGAATTTCTAATTTAGTATTTAATTGGGAGGTTAATTTGTTCTTTTTCTAGTTTTTTTTTTTAGTTGCATGCCCAATTCATTGATCTCCTCTTTTTCTATTTTATTCATGTTCCTATTTAGAGATATAAAATTTCCCCTAAGAACTGCTTTGGCTGCATCATATAGATTTTGGTATGTTGTCTCATTATTGTCATTCTCTTCGATGAAATTATGGATTGTTTCTGTGATTTATTGTTTGACCCACTCATTTTTTAGATTCTAACTAATTTCCAATTGGTTTTTAGTCTATCTTTTTCTGACCCTTTATTGAATGTAATTTTTATTACACTGTGGTCTGAAAAGGAAGCATTTCCTAGTCCCATCTTTCTGCATTTGATTGTGAGGTTTTTATGCCCTCACACATGGTCAGTTTTTGTGTAAGTGTACTGCCAAGAAAAAATGTATATTTCTTTCTCTCTCTATTCAATTTTCTCCAGGGGTCTATCATATCTAGGTTTTCTAAGATCCTATTAACCTCACTAGTTTTTTTCTTATTTATTTTGGGTTATATTTGTCTGATTCTGAGAGGGAAGGTTGAGGTTCCCCAGTAATATAATTGTGCTGTCTTTTTCTTCCTGTAACTGGCTTAATATCTTCTCTAGAAATTTGTATGCTCTATCATTTTGTGCATATACATGTAATATCTACTACTTCATTGTTTATAGTAGCCTTTATCAAGATGTACTTTCTATCCTTATCTCTTTTAATTAGATCTACTTTTACTTTATCTGGGATCAGAATTACTACCCCTGCTTTTTTTTTTTTATATCTCAGCTGAAGCATAATGAATTCTGTTCCAGCCTTTTACCTTTACTGTTTATGTGTTTCTTTGTTTCAAATGTGTTTCTTGTAATCAACACATTGTAGGATTCTGTTTTTTAATACAGTCTTCTATTTGCTCCTGTTTCATGGGAGAGTTCATCCCATTCACATTCAGTTATGATTACTAGCTATTTCCCTCTATTTTATTTTCTCCCCTGTATATACTTTTGTTCTCTCTTTCCATCCAGTACTTAGTATTTTATTTTTACTCATTTAACCCACTACCTTTTCTCTTATCATCCCTTCCCCTTTTCTCTTACCTTTTTTTCTAGTGTTTCTACCCTCCCTTCCATCCTGCCCCTCCCTTTTCTTTCCTCTTTCTCCTCCTACTTCTTTATAGGATTAGATAAATTTCTATAGTCAATTAAATGATTAAGTTATTCCTTTATTAAAGCCAAAACTATTGAGATGTCATTTCAGACAATGTTCATAGTTCTCCCTTCTTTCTCTAGATTGTAATAAGTCTTTTGTGCCTCTTCATGTGATCTAATTGGTCCCATTGTACCTCTGCTTTGCTTTCCTCTTCTTCCAGTACAGACCTTTTCCCACTCCTTAATGTCTTTTTCTTTGATATCAGCACATCAGAGCCATTCAGAACCATACCCTCAGTCTATTTGATGCCCCCTTTTGTCTGCCCCAGTGCCAATTATGGTACTCAAGAGTTACATATATAATTTTCCCATTTAGGGATGTAAACAGTTTAACATTGAAATAATATATATTTTCCCCTGTTTACTTTTCTCTGTTTCTCTTGAGTCTAGATTGTAGATTAAATTTTCTGTTTAGTTCTGTTTTTTTTTTCAATAGAAATGATTGAATGATTCATTGTCTCCCCTGAAAGATGATGCTCAGTCTTCCTGTGTAGTTAATTCTTGGTTCTACCCCTAGGTTCTATGTTTTCTGGAATATGGTATTCCAAACTCTCCATTTTTCTATTGTAGAAGCTACCAGATCCTGGATAATCCTTACTGTTGCTCCTTGATATTTGAATTGTTTTTGTCTGGCAGCTTGCAGAATTTTCCTTGAGATTGTAGTTCTGGAGTTTTGCAAGAATGTTCTTTAGCATTTTCCTAGTGGTATCTTTTTTCGAAGGTGATCAATGGATTCTTTCAATGAGTATTTTCCCCTTTGTTTCTAGAGTATCAGGGCAGTTTTCCTCGATGATCTTTTGAAGAATACCATCTAGGTTCTTATTTTGGTCATGGCCTTCACGTAGACCAATAATTTTTAAATTATCTTTTCTGAATCTATTTTTCAGATTGGCTGCTTTTCTAATGAAATATATTTCACATTTCCTTCCATTTTTTCATTCTTTCTAGTTTGTGTGACTGATTCTTCATGTCTCATTGAGTCACTACTTTCCATTTGCCCTGTTCTTTCATCAGTTAGCTTTTGGATCTTTTTTTCCATTTGGTTAATTCTACTTTTGAAAGTGTTGTTTTCTTCTGTGGATTTTCTTTTTGTAGTTGACCAATTTTATTTTTTAAAGAATTGCCTTCTTTTTCCAAGTTGTTGTTTGTCTCTTGCATACTTCTCATTTTTTCTTCTACCTCTCTTATTTTTCTTTTAAAGTCTTTTATGATGAGTATGTGCAAGAAGCCTCTTTGGGATTGAGAACAATTCATATTATTCATACTTTGAGATTTCCTCAGTGGACATTTTGTCCTTGTCTGATGGTTTGTTCTTCCCTCTCACCACAGTAGCTTTCTAAGGTCAAGATTCTTTTCCATTTCTTGCTCATTTTCTTTCCTTTCCTTTTGGTATTTCCTTTTTTTTTTTGCTTTTATGGCTGAGCTCTGCTCCTGGGGTAAAGGTGGAAGGTGGAACTGTCCTGAGCTTCCTGTACAGCTCTGAGCCTTGGATTTGAGCACAGGGGGTCCTTGTGTTTGTAAGGGGTAGCTTTGCCTGCTCTGTTAAGGAAAAGCCTAGTTTCCTAGAGTTTGCCTTCTGAGCTGGGACTGGAGGCTGCTCCACTGATCTGCTTTTCTACAAATCCAAGACTGAGGGTCTCAGTTGCTGATCTGCTGTGATTAAGATCCTCTCACTGGGTTCCCCAGAATGTATCTGACCTGGGCTGACCACCCTTTTCGCCCTAATGAGACTGACCTTTCTTGAAGTTATTCCAATCTATCTTAAAATAGAGAATTTCATTCCATCAGATTCTGTTCAGAGGCTTGGTTTCATATAGTTTTTGAGGGAAACTGGGAGAGTTTGAGCAGCTTCCTGGCTTCATTTTACCATTTTCTATAGATGGCCTTTCAAATACTATATCAAATAACAGTAGGGAAAGTGGGAATATTTGCTTTACACTTTAATTAGCAAGGGTCTATTAAGCACCTATTATGTGACAAGTATTATGCTAAGTATCAGGAATACAAAGAAGGGCAAAAGCAGTCTTTATTCTCATAGATTATAAACAAATGAGGGAAACAAACAATTATGTACAAATGAAATCTATACAGAATATAATGTGAGATGTAAAAATGAAAGGCAAAAAAAAGATATATAGATCTAACAATTATCATCAGAGATGGTAAATCCAAGAGAGCTGGTATGAAGGGAAAAGAGAATCAAGCTCAGAATAGAATCCTGGGAGATACTGTTAGTAGACATGACCCGGATGAAGACCCAGCAAAGGAAACTGAGAAGGAACACTCAAACAAGTAGGAGAACCAGGACAGAGCAGTGTCACTTTACAAAGAAATTTTCCTCAAAACAATGCTGTAACATTTGTAATGCAATATTATTATTCCCATCTTTCAAATGAAGGAACTAAGAAAGAGAGACAAGTTAGACAGAGGAGCCTGGATTTGGATTCCAATTTTCTTAATCCAGAGATGGTATTCTTTTCGTATATCATGATTCCCCTCAAAATGTATGACTTCAACATTTTAGAGTTTACTAAACCCACAAACTGGTCCTCTTCAAAAAAGAACACACATCAACAGCAGCTACGATAACAATGATGGGCGGCCAGTGGAGTACATCCAATTCTAATAGAAGCAAATTTCTCTAACTCCTTAATGGTTCTCTTCTACCTGTCACATACCGAATGAGATGAAAGCACTTAAAGTTTATATATTAAATAAAAGTGGGCATATGAAAGCTTTAGTCAACAAAATAAGTTTCCAAAATTGTTTTTAGAATTCAAAGAGCAAAGGGAATGCCAAATCTAAATTTTTCATATGAATTCAAAAACATGTTAGAGTCACCTACATTCCAACAGTTTAAAAAAGTACAGAAACTCAGTGTCAGCTAGAGTATTTAAGTTGAGAAATTTTTAAAACTTCTTAAGCATAAAATGTTTACTAAATGAGAAGGTAAATGCAATAATAATTATAACAGAACATTAGCTCAACAGTGAGTCAGGTTTATAAGTGAACTGTTGTTCATACCCAATATGCCCAGTATTCTTGGGGGAAAGTAGTGACCTAGCAAGAAGGCATATGAGTAATAAAAATCTATGTATTCAGTGTATTTAAAACTCCAGATTACATGCCTGTATACTAGTGATCTCTTTTGAAGAAAAATGTTAAGTCACTTGATGTACAAGTCACTATTCTTGGATCCAGTTATTGAGAATTGGGCTGCAAAACCTCTTCTCCAAATTTGATTTAAAAAGGGTTTGAGTGCTATATTTTTAGGATGGCAAATGGCACACAGAGAAAGAAGAAAATAGCATTTATTAAGTGCTTACTATGTCTCAGATAATGTACTAAACAGTTTATAAATATTATCTCATTTGAGTTTCACAGCAACCCTGAGAATTAGGTACTATTATTATGCCCATTTTATAATTGGGTAGGACTGAAGCAGAAAAAGATGAAGTCCAAGGTTACATAGCTAGTAGGTATCTAAGGTCATATGTAAAGTCAGGGTACAGGAGCTAAGAAAAAGGGGGTAGAGACTTACTAAGTTGGGTATAGCAAGAGTTAATTCATAGAGAGGAGATACTATCATAACTGTAGAAAACTCAAAATTATAAATGGATGACAGATTCATTTATGCCTTAAGGAAGAACTGGATAAACAATACTATTTTAAGAACATAGGCATATGTCCATGTATGAATATGCACATAAAGTCATACATAGGGACCCTGCCCCAAGGAGTGAGAATAGTTTGTCCAAGTAGCAAATTCATAGCTTCAGACAGTCTGCTTGTAACCTAACATCCAGCCATTACCATTCCTAACTGTGTGTATGTGTATGTGTGTGTATGTACTATTCCTACTTTTTATAATCCCTTGAATTTAGAAAGAGATATGCTAAGATTTCCTAAAAAGGTACAATGATCCCTTTTATTTGTAATTTAGACACAATTTTAAGATACAATGAAACAACTGCTATAAAATGTTTAGCACAGTATCTGAGTTATTGATACAAATGAAATTTTAAGACTTTCTTGAAAACTAAAATGAAACACAATTGGGAAAGTTGATAAGATGTCTATTTCAACATAACTGCTCTTCCCTAAACCTCAACAGATTTCAAAAATATTTTTGACTCATCAACCCATAATAAATATTTTATTTGACTCATCAATTAATCAATCAAAATTTATTAAATACGTTATATACTAACAGTTTTCTAAACCCTGGATATACAAAGACAATAATGAAACAGTCTCTACTGTCAAGGAGTATACATTCTAACAGAAAGACAACATGTACAAGATAATTTAGAAGATGAGGTACTAGCAGATGTGGGAAACTGGGAAAGGTTTAATGCAAGAGATAACTGAGCTGTTAAGAAAGAAACTATGGGAAGGTAAAGAAGCAATAAATTCCAGGCAGGGGGGACAGGCTATATGCAAATTCCCCCTTTTCCACCTATCATCATTGATGCCTCCATTTTTCATATAATTAGACTATTATCATGTTGATATACTAGGCAGCAAAACTATTCCAGAGACATTCAAGATCACATTTGTGATCAGCATTGTCAATAGTGAAAGTAAACCATATACAAGTTGGACAACTGAGACAACTTAGTTTAGCCACAACTGCTGGTGAGAAGGACCTTGTTTTCTAATTTGAGTTTCCTATTAAAAATCAAATAAAAATAGAAATGAAGAATACTTCATTTTTCAATGGGCTGAAACTGAGTTGCCTTATACTAATTTCTTTTTTGTCCCCTTCCCAAGTATCTGGGCCAAAATTTTTTTTGTCATTTCCAATATATTCATTATTTCAGGAGATAATGTGTGAAAATACACACACACACATACACACGCACGAATGCCACAATGAAATGAGAAGATAAAGATTCCTTTCTCAACCCCTAAGTAGACTTATAAACTAATGCCTGAAAAAAAGACATTAAACTAACTGTCTCTTTTAACATTCAAAACTATAAATGTTATTACCAGTCATAAAAATATTCGACTCACTTTGAAATCTGACCATACTATTTGACTGGGATTTTTCCACAGTAATAACAGACTGAAATGACACATAGATGACATATAAAATGCTAATTACTCACCTTTGATTACATAAAATTCTCTATGAAATTTCCTTTCTATTGCCTTTCAATGATTCTTTCAGTCCCTCTTCATGAATTATATAATTATCTAAGAATATGTAATGACCTCCTCCTTAATTTGTCTGCCAAAAAAATGACTTTAGGCAAAAGAAATTTCCTCAATGAACTTCATAAAATAAAAAAAAATTTTTACAAAAATCCATTGCCCAAAAGCTATTTTAGGATATGCATGCAATGCATTGTTGAAAATACATATCATTAATGAATATTGATGCAAAAATTTTAAATAAGATATTAGCAATAAGATTACAGAAAGTCATCCCCAGGATAGTACATTATGACCAAGTAGGATTTATACCAGGGATGCAGGGCTGGTTCAATATTAGGAAAACTATCAGCATCATTAATTATATTAATAACCAAATTAACAAAAACCATATGATTATCTCAATAGATGCAGAAAAAGCCTTTGATAAAATCCAACACCCTTTCCTATTAAAAACACTAGAGAGTATAGGAATAAATGGGCTTTTCCTTAAAATGATCAGTAGCATCTATTTAAAACCATCAGCAAGCATCATATGTAATGGAGACAAACTAAAACCATTCCCAATAAGATCAGGAGTGAAACAAGGCTGCCCACTGTCACCATTACTATTTAATATTGTATTAGAAATGTTATCTTTAGCAATAAGAGAAGAAAAAGAGATAAAAGGAATCAGAGTAGGTGATGAAGAAACCAAATTATCACTCTTTGCAGATGACATGATGGTATACTTAGAGAACCCTAGAGACTCAACTAAAAAACTACTAGAAACAACTCACAACTTTAGCAAAGTTGCAGGATTCAAAATTAATCCACATAAATCATCAGCATTTTTATATATTACCAACAAAGTTCAGCAGCAAGAGATACAAAAAGAAATTCCATTCCAAATAGCAGATGATAGGATAAAATATTTGGGAATCTATCTGCCAAGGAAAAGTCAGAAACTATACGAACTAAACTACAAAACACTTTCCACACAAATAAAATCAGACCTAATCAATTGGAAAAATATTAAGTGCCCATGGGTAGGCAGAGCAAACATAATAAAAATGACAATACTACCTAAACTAATCTACTTATTTAGTGCCATACCAATCAAACTCCCAAGAAATTATTTTTCAGATCTAGAAAAAAATAGTAGCAAAGTTCATTTGGAAGAACAAAAGGTCAAGGATTTCAAGGGGATTAATGAAAAAAAAGGCAGATGAAGGTGGCCTTGCTGTACCAAATCTAAAATTATATTATAAAGCAGCGGTCATCAAAACCGTTTGGTACTGGATAAGAAATAGAGCAGTCGATCAGTGGCACAGGATAGGTTATCAGGACAACCTAGGCAATAACCTTAACAATCTAGTGTTCGATAAACCCAAAGACCCCAGCTTTTGGGATAAATACTCACTATTCGGCAAAAACTGCTGGAAAAATTAGAAACTAGTGTGGAAGAAATTAGGGCTTGACCCATACCTAACACTACATACCAAGATAAGATCTAAATGGGTTCATGATCTAGATATAAAGAGGGACTTTGTAAGCAAGTTAGAGGAACGTAATATAGTTTATCTCTCAGGCCTGTGGATATGGAATAAATTTATGTCCAAAGAAGACCTGGAACTCCTAAATGAACACCAGATGGATAATTTTGATTATATTAAGTTAAAAAGTTTCTGTACAAATAAAACAAATGCAGACAAGATTAGGAGGGAAGCATCAAATTGGTAAATCATCTTTACATTTAATGGTTCTGATAAAGGCCTCATTTCTAAAATATATAGAGAATTATCTCATATATATATATAAGAATTCAAGCCACTCTTCAATAGATAAGTGGTCAAGGGATATGAACAGACAATTTTCAGATGATGAAATTAAAACCATCTCTAGTCATATGAAAAGTTGCTCCAAATCACTATTGATCAGAGAAATGCAAATTAAGACAACTCTGAGGTACCACTACACACCTGTCAGATTGGCTAAAATGACAGGAAAAGATAATGATGAATGTTGGAGGGGATGTGGGAAAACTGGGACACTAATACATTGTTGGTGGAACTGTGAATGGATCCAACCATTTTGGAGAGCAATTTGGAGCTATGCTCAAAAAGTTGTCAAACTGTGCATACCCTTTGACCCAGCAGTGTTTCTATTGGGCCTATATCCCAAATAGATCTTAGAGGAGGGAAAGGGACCCATATGTGCAAGAATGTTTGTGGCAGCCCTTTTTGTAAAGTGGCTAGAAACTGGAAACTGAAGGGATGCCCATCAATTGGAGAGTGGCTGAATAAATTATGGTATATGAATGTTATGGAATATTATTGCTCTGTAAGAATCGACCAGCAGGACGATTTCAGAGAGGCCTGGAGGGACTTGCATGAACTGATGCTGAGTGAAACGAGCAGAACCAGGAGATCATCATACACAGCAACAACAGTATTACATGATGATCAATTCTGATGGACATGGCTCTCTGCAACAAAGAATTGTCTCAAACCAGTTCCAACTGTTCACTGAAGAAAACCATATACACTCAGAGAGAGGGATATGAAATATGGATCACAACGTAACATTTTCATGATCTCTATTGACATTTGCTTGCATTGTGTTGCCTTTCTCTGATTTTCTTTTTTTTTCTTGTAGATAGGATTTTTCTTGCATAACTTGTCAAGCATTTCAACATTATTAACATGTAGTGGACTTCCTGCCATCTAGGGGAGGGGAGGGGACTGGGGGTAAAATTTGTAATGGAAAGCTTTGTAAAGATCAGTGCTGGGGAACTACCCATACATATGTTATGCAAATAAAAAGCTTTAATTAAAAAAATACATATCATAAGGAATATATTACTTACTTCCACTGCATAGTGAAGAGCTGATGAGCCAGGATGCAATGACAGATTCTCAAGAGGCTTAATTTGAGGCTTTTCCCACCCAAAATTCAAAGACCATTCCACTGTCAACATGTGATCCGTGAAAACAGTCCCAAATACAAGATTATTTGGATCTGGTTTTTCTTTTAAAATAGTGGCTGGTGTAATGATTAGATCTTTAGCCTAAAAGAAAAATAAAAAATTTGGGGTTTTAGCATTATAATCATTTAATAGTATTTGCTGAAAAAATCCATCAGATGGGTACCTAATTTTAGCAAATTTAATATTTAAAAAAATAGAGGAGTTTACTGAGGAATAAAACAAATATGCACTAATACAATATAAATGCATTTATATGTATAGATTTAAAGTTCTACTTCAGTGTATCATCATCGGATAAAAGTCTATTCCAGAAGAGTATAAATTTTGAGTACCAAAACAAAGTTTGTCCAATATTTAATGATTTTTATTCCATAACAATTAGAGAAGGGAATGCAATCTACATCACTTAAAGAGATACCATACCAATAAAATCATGGCTATTGAGTAAAATACTAAGAGAAACCTGAGTCTGCTTTCTGAAGACAAACCTAGATAAGTATAAAGAGGCTTAGGATCAATAGATGCTTGAGGAGTAATTCCTCAGCCACAGCAACTCAAGAAACAAAGTACAAGACCAGATGATCCTTAACTAGATGTCTTTCTCTTTGCTTCTATCATGACACTGATAAAATGGCAGAAAGGGGAACAGAATCCTAGGAATTATATAGATTTTTTAAAATCTTTTCTAAAATTTTATTTTAAAAGACAGAATAATAAAAAAGAAAAACTGAAAAGGAATGCAAAACAAAATAAAACAAAGCAAAAGAGAACATGGTCATGTACCCAGCAGAACATCAGGGAACATTCCAAACACATAACAACAAATTACCAATTCAAGAAAATATATATATATTCTTCTATAGTAATAGAAGAAATTATATTCATAAGTATCCATCTTTTCTTTACTTCCTTGTAAATTGTTATTTTGTTCTCTGCTGCACACCCCTTTTACTTTATTCTTTTTTCCCTTTTCATCTCCCCTACTATCCCCAAACAGGCTATATTTAAGAAAGGATGCTTTTATGTATACATATATAGATAGATATATATATACATACACATATATACACACACTCTACTCACCTCCCATGTACACACTCAAATCTTTTCTATCCCTGATGATTCTGCTTTAATTCTGCTCCTTAACGTGCCTTGCTATTATTACTTGGTCTTGCCTTACCCATGGATCTCTGCCTTGTCTTACTCCCTCACTCTTTGTTTCCCTGTTCACTCATACCTCCCCCTTTATTTCTTTATAGATTTTGGAGGGTGCTATACCCTTCATTATATATATATATATATATATGTATGTATATATATATAATTCAATATAGTTCAATAGGCAATCCTATATATATGTGTGTGTGTGTGTGTGTATGTATATATTGTCCAGCAAGAGGGCATATTATTGGAGAACTAAGTACTTTTAAATTCTCATTGGGAGGAAAAGGAAGGAAGGAAGGAAGGAAGGAAGGAAGGAAGGAAGGAAGGAAG